>OZ012703.1:60896832-61057084 GCA_963942595.1 Cylloceria caligata | reverse complement strand
TTCTAACAGCTTCACGAATCATCAAGTATAACGATTTTTTATTTTCAACAAACGATTGCCATTCATTTTCTCTTCAACGCATCGGTTACCGACGAAACAACTTCACCAGGAAAACCGAACGTAAGTACCAACGCAATTTTTCTAATTTATTTAATCTGATATTTCCGTAAATTTTTCCCCAAGTGAAAGTAACCTACCATTTTCCTTCCACCCAAAATCCCTTCCTCCGCGGGGTAATTTATCAATTTAGTTTATCGAGACGAGTGACGGGTTAACGCGAATAATCAACGAGCATTCTCAGCCCTGTCCCGATCAATTTTCCGAAAGGTTAGACTTAAAAGGGGGCTTGCGTCTTTGGTGTTTCTTATCAGGTGTGGTAAAGGGAGGATTCATTCTCCTTGACCAGAGTACGGAAAACTCACGCCGAAACGCCTCACACGTCTTAAATTTGTCGGTTTTTGTAAAAACACCGCGTGGATTTGACGTAACAAAAATTGGGGGCTCGTCCGGGATCCTAAAAGAATGTTCGTTTTGTTCAAATTAACCAGTTATCTTTGTCGCGAATAAAATTAATTAGTTTAAATTAAATTAAAGAAAAAGAAAAGTGTCAAGTTTATTAGTAATTTTTGTCGCTAGTAAATTAAAAATTGAAAAGAAAACAAATTGTGATTTTATAAAGAAAATTGTTCGTGTTGTTCGAATTAATTAATCGGTTCTTTCGTGGATAAATCAAATTGTAAAAATTGATTTCTTAAGAAAGTGTCACTTTGGTTCGTGTTAATCGACCGGCCTTTGTAACTCGATTTAATTCATAAAACCCAGCTTTTACCTTTTTACCGCGTTTTCCAGAAGTGATATAATTCGCGAAAATTGATTTTTTGCTTTTTAATTGAGTTTTAGTGATTCAACCTATTTCATGAAGAGTGATCCCCCCCTTTCTTCGCAGTTTTTGTAAACGGATTTAATTCATAAAATCCAGCTTTTCCATTTTTACCGCGTTTTAATATTTTGATTTAATTCATGAAAATCGATTTAAAAAAAATATTTTTATTGAGTTTTAGTGAATCAATTCAGTTCGCGAAAATTTACTATTCCCCTTCAATAAAAGCATAAAATCTAACTTTTACCCTTTTTCCGCTGTGTAAATTTAAAGCGTAAAAATTGATTTTCTCCTTTTTGAAAAAAATTAATTTTATCGGGTTTTATAAATCGATTTTATTTATAAAAAGTGATGTAGTTGAAAGTGACACTTTTAAGTTGAGTTGGACGATCGGATTTCCCCTTGAGAAAAATTATAAATCGAGAACGTTCGTTGATGTGGTTCAAGTCCATTGATCGACATCGTTGTAAAGATTGACTCATTTTAGAAAAAAATTCGAAATTGAATATCTCAGCACTTGAAACAGCTAGCAAATTTTTACAAAAAGCATTTTAAAGGTTCGGATTTCAACTTTCTAAAATTTTATATCGCAATTATGTGCGACATTTTTTTGCAAAATGGCGGTTGATGAAGCAAAAGCATGCAAAATTGGAAAATAATCGTCCGAGTTTGCAACGGCACAAAGCGAAAGTTAAGTGCCGCAATTCAATGAGATAAAAAGCATGTGATAGTACAGAGTTTCCTCTTTAAAATGCTTTTTTAATCGGTTCGATGCGATGATTTTTCGCCGAGTTATTCGCATTTGGAGAAAAAGGATGTTTTTTACTTTAAATGCGAATAACTCGGCGAAAAATCATTGCATCGAAACAATTAAAAAAGCATTTTAAAGAGGAAACTCTGGACTATCACATGCTTTTTATCCCATTGTATTGCGACACCTGACTCACGCCATGGGTCGTCGCAAACTCGGACCAATATTTTTCAATTTCGCATGCTCTCGCTTTGTCATCCGCCATTTTTAATAAATTTATCTCGCAACATTGAAATAAATAGATCCTTTAAGTAGAGATTCCAAGCTTTATTTTCATTTTTTTAAGACCTTTCTATCTTCATTATTTACGAAGTTACCGTCATTTGAAATTTAGTGATTTTTTTCCAAATTTTAAGTGTACCGCTTTTTTTTCGGGTGAGTGTATATAAGTATAAATTATACTCCGTTGCATGGGACCATTAGAAAAATTAGTGGAACTTCAAGTGCGTATAAGGGAACTCGAGATTCTCGCGCAAGAACTCATTGAACGAGTCACGCAAGAAATTTTCTTAAATCAACTCGGTTTAGAACGAATAAAACAGCAAGAAAGAATAATTGCTAAAACATACGTGAGGAGAACTACAAGGAAAACAGCTTCCCCGAATATTAATTATAGAGAGTAATATTATATTTGTTTTAACCAAACAACTATCAGACTTCTTGTATTGTTTCTATACGATTCGCTCCGTAACAGTAACTTATTTGTACTATCATTTACATAAATTCTGTCAAACTACCAGGCGTTAAAACAGTTGGCATACAATTCTGAAAATATTAATAGAATTACAAACAGTTCTGTTATTCACTCCTACGTTGCTCATCTTAACAATCCTCTCGAGCGATCACTAGCATCGTTCACCTCCATTCATCCCTCATAACGTTGCACCTCAACCTGCACGTGCTATTCTTTCTGCCATAGGCCTTTAAGAAATCCACCATCTCGCTTACACCAGCAGACAACGTTCTAAAAACCCTACCTCATCCATTAAATCCACCGTCTCGCTTACACCAGCAGACAGCGTTCTAAAAACTCTACCTCAACTATCCATTTTTCAACCTAACACATGAGAAAACGTAGAGGCGATCGACGAAGGGCGATACGCCGTTTCTTTTCTATGTTCAGGGATATAATTAATGCACAAAATCACTCGGTCAGTAAATTCGCGGAAATAGACCATTGTTCTCGCGTTTTGGGCATACCCTTAAAGTTGGACGATATCGCCAGTGTCGAGAAGGAAATCCAAGAAAACCTCTCTCAAAATATCAAAATTTCAAACGTGCGTTCGTTGCCGCGTATGACCTCCGACGTGCACTACAACGGTACGTTTGAAAGAATTAACACCAGAAAGGCAGTGACCTTCCACTGGAACCCCAAGATTTCGCAAAGCGGTGGCTAGTTTTGATCACGAAACACATTACACTAGTGAAAGAAATCCTATGTTTTAGCTCCTCGCGCAAGTGACTTCGGGGCTAGGAAGGTTCGGTCACGAAACACATCATACAAACAAGACACACATAACTATACGTACTATTTACTAATTTTGACAATTACCGACCCCAATCATTCATCCATGCCGAAAACCCGTAGAGCAGGAAGAAAAATTCAAGCACAGAAATTAAAACAGCAATTCTTAAAAACACAGTACCAAGTTCCAACAATTGCGTGCAAATCGTATAACGAGCAAGATTCTAGAGTCTTTGACATTGAAATAGAAAGCGATAATAAAACTATCCCTCTGGAAAGAAGAGAAATAACAGAATATAAGAAACATTGCGACGACACAATTGCAGAACATAACGGCTACTCGAGGCAAAAAAGGGATAGAAATTCAAATTCTAGTAAAAGGAATTGTCCTTTAACGGTAACAGAGAGTGAATCGTATAACAAACAAAATTTTGGAGTCTCTAGCATCAAATCTAAAAAAGATAACGAAGGTATTTTCCTCAACCAAGAAAAAATAATAGGTTTTCAGGGACCCTTAGTTGAACAAACAACGAAGTATAAAGACCATTCAGACAGTACAAAGGCAGCGCGACCGTCTCTAACGAAGAGATTTCATATTTATTAAGGGAAATTACGTACGAAGCAAGCAGCAGTAAAGTCACACAGGGTGTCGACACCGAAATACCGAATAAATCTCAAATAAATCGCCTTAGAGAAATCGGAGCAATCGAGCTGAAAAATTTTCTAGACGAACTTGTTGCTGATTACGAAGCTCACTCGAGACAAGAGATATCACTCGTTTGTGACACCTTGCAAACCTCAAATCACTAAGATCGAATCGTTGAATAAACACCAAATCATCCTCCTCAAGAAAAAATCACATTTGACTTCAACTCAGGGAAATTTTGAAACAAAATTTAAAAAATAAAACTCTATAATTCTTCTTCGTTACAAGTAATAAAAAGAAAGTCATTCCTATTCTCTTCTCCTGCCCATTTTCTACCTTGATAATATTCTTATATATTTTTGCATGTCGCTTTGATGCGGTATACCAAAAATTATACTTGTATAAAATACATTATAAATGAGGTCAACTCGTTCAAAGGTAAGAATTGATGAGTCAATAATCCACGAGTATCCTGAGGAAAGAAGAAAAAGGCTCCCAAAGGATAACCATAATAATTTTATACTTGAAACTATAACCGAGTCCCCGTGTAATAGTCCCAGTAATTCACCTCTCAAGCTACCAACTCCGATTTCCAAAAAAATTTCCTCCTCCCCCAGTTCAAATAAGAATTCTGTTGTGTCCACTGTAGACTCAGACAGGTTAACCGAAACTGTCACCCGTAAAGCGAAAGTAGTAAAATTTGATCGAGACAGTAACATACAATCACTTGAGTTAACCTCTGACAAGATTATCATCACTCAATCTCAAGAGAATATAGAAGACGAAACAAGTTCATCCGATACAGTTGAAATTATAGAAAGCAATTTTGGAAAATATTATAGTCCGGAATATAGTCCTTTACAGATCAGAGAATTTTCTGACGACGAAAGTTTAAACCAATTCACGAGTCAATTGAAGGATACGTTAGAAGCAAAGTCCCCAAATAACCCTTTGTCGTTAGTCGGGTTTGTCATAAGGCCAGACGACGAGATCAACGAATATCTTCCAGCATTAGTATACCCCACCCCCCGTAACGAAGACCTAGGTCGGTCAATAAAACCCCCCGAAAGTATCGTGGAGAATTTCGAGTCTCTAAGCGAACCCGAAAACACGGATACACCTTTACAGATCCCCTCGACCGTTGCTACCGCTACGCCTAGTATAATCCCTTCAGCTTACAGCGATATATTTTACACGCCATTAGGCGGATCTACTCCCTTCAACGAAACTATTTCTAGATCACCTTCCCCTGTCGACAAAGAATCATTATCAACTCTAAAGGGAATAATTGAGAATCGTGAAAAATCCACATTAAAGTCAATTATCGAATCCTCACATACTAAAACAAAAAATTTGGTAAAAAAATTACATCTTTTGCCAGAATACAATTTGTCCACTCCCGGTTGCTCCACCTATCCCTCGGTCAGAGACTCAAGCCCAGACAAGGCATTGAATAGAATACCGCCAATAAAAATTTCTACTAAAAATTCAATTAAGTCTAACGACTCACCACCAAATACACCTCCCATAATGGTTAATAATAATCAAACATTGTCTCTTCGAGATGCCTTGGCTGTCATACCGAATTATGACGGCCATTCTTTATCACTCGGTATGTTTATTTAGGGATGCACAGAGGCCTTGGCTATGATGGGGCCAGGAGCCGAATCAAATTTAATAAGAGCAGTTCGCATTAGAATAATCGGCGAACCTCGTCGCACCATACAGGGGCAAAATTTTGAAACAATAGAGGATTTAGGTAAATTTCTGAAAGATATTTATGCACCTACGCGAAACGTGTATCAGCTCCAAGGGGAATTGGGATCCATATATCAAAGAGAAAATGAGTCCGTCATTGCATATTCCAACCGCGTAAGGGACTTGGGAAATTTAATACTCGAAAATTATGATGCGAGAGGAAATAATCCTTTGACTGCTGCATTTATTAATAACACTAAAGAAAGTCTTCCGGCATGTTTTCTACACGGGTTAAAACCGGAAATCGAACAACGTCTACGTCTGAACAATAATTCTTGATGAATTCATTAAACTCGCGGTTCAAACAGAAAAAAGTTTAGTGTCACAGGCAGCCTTGCGTAGTGGTGGGCTGGAAACTTCGGGTTCAAAGGTGAATAAACCTGAGGCGAAACGGGGAGTACACGTAGTAGCAAGCGAGGAAGTGTATTGTCAGCTGTGCAATAAAAAAGGGCACAATGCTAAAGAATGCTCGACCCAGAAGTCTAACCAAGCATTGGTTGTCAGTCCAGAAAATTCTGGAAATATCGATAAGGGACCGAGCATGTGTCAGATCTGTCAGAAGACTGGACACTCGGCCGACAAATGTTTCAAAATCTTCCCCCCCCCCCCGTTAAATAACAATAAATCCAAGTTCGAAGCCTCTTTACTTAACATATGCCAGGTCTGTAATAAACGCGGACACACTGCCGATCGTTGTTATAAAATTTTTCCTCCAGAAAGAAAAGAACAGGGAAATATATCCGCATTTTGTCAACTTTGTAAAAATTATGGTCATTCGGCTAATAAATGTTCACGTTTCCCTCCGACCTCCCCTAAATTGATGTCCTTGCCACGAGAACAGGTACCGCAGAATCTTCAATATCAGAATTCAAGTAACATTCGGTGTCAGATATGTAAAAAAGAGGGTCATGGAGCCCATATTTGTCCTTTTCGCAATAATAATTCGCAACCGTTGATTAACAATCGATTTGATAACCGAAGGAATTTTGACAATAATAATGTTAGACCCACCCAGATAGGTAGGGAGTGTTTTCATTGTAAACAACCAGGTCATTTTATACGGGAATGTCCCGTCCGACGTATTAAAGAGAATGAATACGAAAATTCGGGAAACGGCGGCGGTCTTCCGAGTACGGGTGCGCCTGGGGAGATCCCGCAGAGAATGCATCCGATCCATGTAATTTTTATCACACCCGAGAATCCCAATCGCGAGTAGTCCGAATCTTTAATATACAACTGCATCGAGAAAGTAGCGTCCCGACGGTTACGGTAACGGCACACAGTGGGGCCGATTCCCGAAAAGCTGGTCAAAAGTCGAAAAATGAAGTTTCATTTTATAGGATTTAGAGTACATAGGTGGATAGAGTAATGTTTAAAGAATATAATGGAACATTTTATAAGGGCTAGTGAAGTATACCTGGCGAGTATAAGCCAGTACAAAAGAGACCTTCGCGCAAGTAATAGCTCGATCGTTCGAGCTCATATTCAAGCGTCATATTAAAAAATTCGTAGAAAATCGTAAAATTGGTGTTTTTTAATTCTGCAAAATGGTGGTTTTAGGTTGAAGAAAGTAGTTTATTATCATATGCGTCGAAAATTATAACAGATACATATAAATTAATAGCTAAACAATGTCTAAAGTAGAAAAAAATGAAAAATGATGTGCAATCATTTTAGAAAAACAGGGAAAAAGTTAAAAGTTCCGCAGTGTTCCGCAACGAAACAAGTTTTAAATTAAAGTTTGTACTGTTATGTAACAAAATTAGTAAAAATCAGCTGCAGCTAGCTGCAACTTTGTTTTTAGTGCACATTTGAATATAAAAAAATTAATAATTCACATTAACCACTTGTTGCACGTTTTTTTCAAATGAATATAATTTTGTGAAACTTGTTACTCGGGGGTTTTTGGGGTCGCTGAATACGAATCCGGTGTCAAAAAAACTAAATTCGGAATGGCGGATTCAATATGGCGGACGCAATTTTCGAAATCGATTGGATTCGCTTGAAACTTGTTACTCGGGGGTTTTGGGGGTCGCTGAATACGAATCCGGTGTCAAAAAACCAAAATTCAAAATGGCGGATCCAAAATGGCGGGCGCAATTTTCGAAATCGGTTGGATTTGCTTGAAACTTGTTACTCGGGGGTTTTTGGGCTCGTTGAATACGAATCCGGTGTCAAAAAAACAAAATTCGAAATGGCGGATCCAATATGGCGGACGCAATTTTCGTGTTCCTTATTACACTTTCTTATATACCAGGTGTATGCATAAGTTTTTTCCGGTTTTTTGGTAAAAAAAACACGTATTTTTCAAGGGAAATTAATTTTTGTTTTATTCAAAATATTGGCCATCGGCTTCTACACATTCCGCCCATCTTTCAGGTAACTTATGAATACCATGCCAGAAAAACTGCTTGTCTTTTGCGGCAAACCATTCGTCGAGCCATTTTCCAACTTCCTCGAAATTGCTGAAGTGCTGCTCTGGGAGCGCGTGCCCCATTGATGCGAACAGGTGATAGTCAGATGGCGCCAGGTCTGGCGAATACGGCGGGTGCGGAAGGATGTCCCATCCAAGCGATTTCGAGGTGTCTTTCACTGCTTTTGCTGTGTGAGACGGCGCATTGTCGTGTAACAAAATCACTTTGCCACGTCTTCTGACCCAATCCGGTCGTCTTTCGATTGATGCGTGGTTTAAATTAATAATTTGTTGGCGATAGCGTTGTGTATTAACGGTTTCGCCGGGCTTCAAGAGTTCATAATACACAACACCGCTCTGGTCCCACCAGACACAGAGCATGGTCTTCTTGCCGAAGCGATTTGGCCTTGGTGTTGAAGGACCGGCTTCGCCAGGTGAAAGCCGCGATTTTTTCCGCTTCGGGTTTTCAAAATAAATCCATTTTTCGTCACCCGTCACAATTCGATGCAAAAATGATTTCTTTTCGTGGCGTTGAAGCAACACTTCACAAGTGACTTTGCGATTTTCTATTTGACGTTCATTCAAATCGTGTGGGACCCATTTACCGAGTTTATTGATGTTCCCCATTACTCGTAAACGTCTGCTGATTGTTTCTTGTGACACATGTAATGCTTCTGCTAATTGCCGTTGAGTTTGAGTTGGGTCATCATCCAATAACTCCTGCAATTGCTCGTCTTCGCATTTTTGTGGTCTACCAGAACGCTCACTGTCTTTCACATTGAAATCACCAATTTTTAATTGTCGAAACCATGTCTCACATGTTCTAATCGATAGAGCGTGTTCACCATATGTTTCTACCAGCAAACGTTGACTTTCAGCAGCCTTTTTCTTTTGACTAAATAAGAAAAGCAATGCGTGCCGCAAAAGTTCTTTTTCAGGCACAAAACTCGACATGATCACTGAACGATAAAACAAAGACGCTAGTTTTTGGCGGACTCAACTTGTGTGTGTTTGTAGTGTTGTGTCGCGGAATATTCCTCTAACGTATTCTCAGGAATATTCCTTAGCGGACACAGTTAGAGATGGAATTCTGAAAGATAGCTGTCATACAAGACGGGATGCGAAGTAGACGCCGACGCAGCATGAAGCGACTCGCGAGGCGATCTACGATAGGCTAAAGCTAAAGCTGCCAACTAAGGGATTTTCGTGAAGACAGTTAGCAACTGCTTTACGAAAGGACAGAATTAATTTCGACTTAGCAGAGAACGGTTGGTTCCTCGTAAAATTCTCGAAACAACGCATTATTGTACTTTCTTACTTTACTTCTAAATAGACAACGGAAAGTCACCGTTGCCTATAATAAATACTTCCTTTTACATAAATTCGTGTTTTCATCGATAACTCGAGATCCATCTCCTTATCGGCAAACGATCCCGAAAAATAATAACTTTTTAATATTATACCGAATACCGAATAATCTAATTACCCGGTACCGGCATAACATTTGGTGGCAGCGGTGGGATCTGCCGAAGTTAAGTGATTCGCGATTTATTAGGACAAAAGTGTTTTGGACAAAGTTGAGAATACTCTGAAGTGACGACTACGACGCGTGCAAGGACACCAGTGTAGTTCGTGAAAACCCGACTAATCTAACGCGAAGCGTGAAGCGAACGTCGGTGCGGGGTGACGTATCGGTCAACCGTTTAAAGTCCCGATTGACGGTGTCACGTCAAGTCGCGGAAAACCGCACAAAGTGTGCAACCGAGTACGCACAGCAGCTACTCGAAAAGAAGCCGTCGCGCAATCGTTGGCGACGCACTAAGGACGAACCCAGGAACCAACGGAGATACGGGTCAACGGTACCAGGGAGGACAACTGGACCAACCTTCGAGGAAAGCTAAGAGACAACGGGTCTACAGCACCGAAGGAACAGCACCCGAGGACATCGCAATGAAAAGGACCGTCTACCAGATCATCTTTCTGTAAGTGGCGGTTACTTTATACTCATACATAGCCAATAAACTGAAGCCAGTCAGGAAAAATATTTTGGAAAATTTGGAGAAAATATCTCTAGAAATTTTGTGGGCATATTTTAGAGTTTTGTTCGCCGCGAAATTAGCAACATGCCGATATTTAGGGGAGCGAAACCGAAACGTAGAGTCAATTCATTAGGAACTGCGATTCCCGGCGAAGGGGCAGACTCCACAGCTGGATTAGCTGCCGCCGTAGGGGAAATAGTATACGAAGCGCGCAGGGCGTTAACAGAGCTCTCGCCGTCGGGACGAATCCCCACCGATAGGCAAGAGGCCGTCGCGGGCCGACTGGACGCCGAGTTCGGCGTAAACCCTCTCAGGGGCACGGCATTTCGCGATAACAGTAGTATAGGTAGCGACGACGTGTTCAATATGGCTACTGGCGAACGAACGCCTGAACGCCTTGAGGAGGACATAGATGAACGGGAACTCGGAAGCTTGCAAACGATAGATCGCGTAGGTTTCCCGTCAGCTACCGGTACGACGGCACGATCGGTGACTTCGAGAGTACAAGATCGTTTAGAGGCGATCGACCGGAGCCACCGTGACTTGGTAAGAGCTCGACGGCAGTGCGAAAGGCTGCAGCGCGAGCACGAGCAAAGTCGACGCGAACTCGATCGCGAGCTACAGGGGGTTGAAACACCGTCAGCAAGACGAAACTTGGCGAGCACGCTCAACGAGGTAGGTGCAGACGAATACGAACTAATCCACTCCTTACGGGAGCAAATTGCCGAGCTCCAGCGACGGCTAGGAGGAGCTGGGATGGAGGACATCCCGCCCCCCGCGCTGCCCCCGAGACGCGCGCGATTCGAGGAGACGCAGAGGCCCTCAAACATGCTCAGCCTCAGTCTCGGAATAAAAATGGTAAAAACATTCGACGGCAAAGATTCAAAGGCATTGCCTCTCTTCTTAAAGTCCTGCGAGACGATATTCCGCAGGGTAGCAGAGGAGGAGCATGACACTCTCCTCGAGTTAATCGTTATGAGTAAGCTAGAGGGTGCAGCAGCAAGACAACTGCAGCACAAAACCATCAGCACCATGGCGCAACTCAGGAGCGAGTTGGAAGCGTTGTACGGACAACGGAAGTCCCTGGCCGCGCTGCAAATGGAGTTCAGCTCCCTCCGGCAGGGACAGAATGAAGACATAGCCGCCTACGCGGCACGGACGGAACGGATCACGGTAGACATCGCCGAAATACTCTGCGAGCCGTTGCAAACCGAGGATCAAAAGATTACCGTCGAGAGCGTCACACGACGAAGCGCACAGGCCAACTTCGAAAACGGCCTGCACGGCCAGGTGCAAGTGCTGGTACGTGCTCGAAATTACCAAACGTTGCATGACTCCGTGGCCGGGGCCATAGAGGTAACCAACATGGTGCAGCCTAAGGGAGGGCTAGGGGGAGCGTCGAGCCACCCCAGAAGGTCCCAGGGCGCACCATCCCGGCAGAACGAAAATTGTTTCACCTGCGGGAACGCCGGACACTTGGCACGAGACTGCACCCGGAGATCGGGAAGAGTGAGCCTGCCAATGCCCAGTGAAAATAAGTCCATACACAACGTCGACATCGTGTGCAACTACTGCCAGAAGAAGGGCCACGTGTGGAGGGACTGTAGAAAGAGGTTATCGCTAAACCAGAGCGAACCCGCTCGGACGACACAGCAGCCCCAACGTCAAAAGGACTCGGAAGATAAGGAAAAAAAAACGACAGTAACGACGGGTACCGGTCGGAATAACACGGACACCCGCCCGCTGGCAACGATGAGGCTGAACACACTAACAGCCCAGGAAAAGCCCGCAAGCAAGCTACAACTGCTACAAGTAACGTTGCCGGCGTCGAGTGCCACCGCCAGTGATTTCGATATTATTGCATCGCTGGCCGTGTCTGGGGTACTCACCCTCAAGGCAGACACCGGAGCCCAATGCAGCATCATTAAAGAAGACTGTCTCAAACCCGAGACTATGGTGAAAGACTGCAAAGTGGAATTACAAGGGGTGGCGGGAGAAAAATTTACTCCTCTAGGAATGGCGAACATCACGCTCGAGACGCCGGCTCTAAATGTAGAGCATTGGTTTTACATCGTTCCGAGCACCGTGCCGTTGAAGGTCAACGGACTGCTTGGTATGGACTTCATTAAACATCATAAAGCAGATATCTTGCACGGCGAAATGATTAAACTATACGGACATTGCATGCCGCTTTTAGATGGTTCGGTGAAGATGACCCTGCCGCCACGCAGCGAGACCGTCGCTTACGCCGCGACCAAGAGCAAATTTATCGGACTGCTCTCTAAAATGGAACTCGGAAAAGGAGTAATAATGGGAGCCTGCATCACGCCGCCGCACGGTAGCAGCTGTGCAGTAAGTCTAATAAACACCACAGAGAAGGCTGTTGAGGTACAACGCCCGGTGGTGGAACTCGAGCCGCTAGAGATAACGGCAGTGGGTCGCGGCCCCGAGGCCGCGACGCCCGAAGTATGCACCGTCAGCGCGGAGCGAGGGGCCGACCGCCTCGCGCGACTAGCTCAAGAGCTAGACGCACGAAATCTCAATAAGGAAGAGCGCGAAGCGCTCGATGAGATCACGAAAGAATACGAAGATGTGTTCCACCTCCCGGGGGACAGGCTGCCATGCACGCCTATGGTAGAACATGTGATACCCCTAAAGGAGGGGGTGCAGCCCATTAAGGTGCACCCATACAGGCTGCCCGAGACCCACAAGAGAGAAGTGGAGAGGCAGACCCGCGAAATGCTGGAGGAAGGCATAGTCCAACCTAGCCGGAGTCAATGGAACGCCCCGCTGCTGGTCGTAGCGAAGAAACCTGACGCAGCCGGAGAGAGAAAAATGCGCGTAGTCGTGGACTTTCGGAAGCTGAACGAAGCCACCATCGGAGACTCGTACCCACTGCCTAATATCACCGAGATATTGGACCAGCTGGGAAGGGCCCGATACTATACGACCTTGGATCTCGCCTCTGGATTTCATCAAATCCCGATGGCAAAGCAAGACAAGGAAAAGACCGCATTTTCCACACCACAGGGCCATTTCGAGTATAATCGAATGCCTTTCGGACTCAAAAACGCCCCACCGACCTTCCAGAGGTTGATGAACTCCGCGCTGGCAGGACTACAGGGCGTCAAATGCTATGTGTACTTAGACGACATAGTAATTCACGGAAAAACCTTCAAGGAGCACAATGACAGGTTACGAGAGGTACTGCAGCGGCTAAGAGAAGCCAGATTAGCAGTGCAACCGAGCAAGTGCCAGTTCCTGCGAAAGGAAACGCAGTACCTCGGCCACATCATATCCAAAGAGGGCGTACGTGCTGATCCGCAGAAACTGGAAGCAGTAAGAGAATTCCCAGTACCGAGAAATATAAAAGGAGTACAATCCTTCCTCGGACTAGCTGGCTACTATCGAAAATTCATCAAGGACTTCTCGAGAACCGCGAAGCCACTCACAGAATTAACCCAGAAAGGGGTCGCATTCGAGTGGACCGCAGTAAGAGACGCTGCCTTCGAAGAACTGAAGACAGCCCTTACCACAGCACCGATACTGCAGTATCCAGACTTCACTAAGCCGTTTGTTGTAACGACGGACGCCTCAGACAGGGCGCTCGGCGCAATCTTATCGCAAGGCAAAATCGGGGACGATTTGCCCATATGTTACGCGAGCCGCACCATGTCAAAGGCCGAGCTCAATTATACAACCACGGAAAAAGAGCTACTCGCCATAGTTTGGGCTCTCGCTCAATTTCGACCATATATTTATGGTACACGTTTCACGGTAGTGACGGACCACCAACCGCTCACCTGGCTGTTCGGAGTAAAGGACCCAGGTTCGAGATTAATGCGTTGGAAAATTAAACTGGCCGAACACGAATTTAACGTTGAATATAAGGCCGGAAAGCGTAATACCAACGCCGATGCGTTAAGTCGTATATTCGCTACTACGAGGACCCAAGCGAGAGCTAGGAACGAAGTCCGTGAGTCGGAAAAGGACAGCACGACGGGGCAAGTAGGCACAACGAAAGACCGCACAAAGCGGACAGCCGAAAATACCCCGTATAGCCATGGTAGCTCGCTGGAGCGAGAGGTCAAGCTCGCCCGTGAGCGAGACGAGGACGGCAAGCGCCCGGGTACGGACAGCCGCACAAAGCGGAGAGCCGAGAATACCCCGGGCCAACCTAGCAACGCGGCAGAGAGAGAGGCCGCTCTGGCCAATGCGCCAGAAGAGGACAGAGAGATTCGCAGCGTGCCTGCAGAACGCTCTACTGAACCCCACAGCCCCGCCGAAAAGCCGTGCGGTCGGGGAAGGGGCAGACCACGCAAGCAAGCAACGCAAGCCACTGGTGAGACTGCGTGCACCGCTAACAAGGATGGAGCGAGCCCAGCACAGCATGGCGGACCCGCGAAGCGCGGAAGGCCTCGAAAGGCAAACGTTGCAAGGCCGCTCGAGAGAGAGAGCGACCCAACGGCAGAGCCACCGGTGGGCACACCGAGTGAAGAAACTGCGGACAGAGCACCGCAAAGGCCTGCTGAGGAAGCGAGGCACGGCGGGGCCCGTAGCCCACGAACTTCCAGCAGCGCAGACGAAGACAGCGTTATAAAAGAGCGCAGCGACTGCCGCAGTGGCGTAGCCGTTCCCTCCTTCGAAGACCACCTGAAAATCATAAAAGAATACCACGACACCCCCTTAGGAGGGCATCAGGGTATCAGGCGTACACTGCATCGGATCCGGACCAAGTACGACTGGCCCGGCATAAGAAGGGACTTAGAAAAATACATAACATCCTGCGAATCCTGCCAGAAAAATAAAATCGGGAAAAGGGAACGAGTACCGATGGTGGTAACTGACACCCCATCGAGGTCGTTCGAAAAAGTTGCGGTCGACATCGTAGGACCGTTACCGGAAAGCGTCAACGGGAAAAAATATATACTTACGATCCAAGACGCATTGACCAAGTACAGCGCAGCGATTCCACTGCCGAACCAAGAGGCTTCGACAGTAGCAAAGGCGCTCGTAGAAGAATTAATTTGCCGGCACGGAACGCCGGAAATAATATTATCAGATCAGGGTACGAACTTCCTCAGCTCGACCTTCAAAGAGATGTGTCGACTGCTGCGAATTAAAAAAATACAAACTACGGCCTATCATCCCGAATCGAACGGCGCTTTGGAGAGGTCACATCGCACCCTTGCTGAGTACCTAAAAAATTTCATAGATGAGGATCAGGGAAATTGGGACGAGTGGCTGCCATACGCAATGTTTACGTACAACACCACTCCACATACAGGGACCGGATTGTCACCCCATGTATTGGTGTATGGACGCGAAGCGGAGTTACCGACCGCCGTGAAGCAGGAGCCCCGCCGCGCCTATGCATACGACGACTACGTCCAAGAGTTACGCGAACGATTACGCGCCGCATGGACTGTAGCACGAGAGAACCTGGAAGGCGCGAAACGACGGTCGAAGACTATATACGACCAAGGCGCTCAGGTGCAGGAGTACCGCGTCGGCGAACGCGTACTCCTCCGCGACGAGACGGTGCGCAGGGGGCGGTCGGCCAAACTGACCCCGAAGTGGACGGGACCCCACGCGATAGTGGAAGCGAGGCCTCCCGTCAACTACGTTGTCCAGAAGGGACGGAAAACTCAGGCGGTCCATGCTAACCGCCTGAAACTACTTAACGACCATTAAAAACTAAATAAATGAGGGTAGGGAGCTCCTCGGAGCGCAAGGCAGGAACTCCATTAACGACGCGAGGTAAATTCGGGAAATTTTATTAAAATTCCGAACGTATGGAGATATGATTATTGGTTATAATTTTTAAGTAACATAAAAACATAAACAAGGTAAGGAGGATACTTACGATTAGCTCTAACACAGCGGGAGACAAATCGTCCCCCCTACAGAGGGCTGCCCCATAGGGCGAGGTCCTGGACACACGGACGAGAATCGTAGACATTGTTCCGGTCGGGTTGTGAGAACAAGAATGAGCCAAAAAGCCCTCGTGCGAAACTCGCGAGACTGCAACGAAAGAGGGAGAACTCACGCTTTCCTCCCCTCGTCTGATTGCAGATTAATCGCAGCAAGGTATGGACAAACCACAGCCACACCGAGTACAGCCGACTACGTCGTCAGCACTTTTGCCAGCACTCCGGGCATCTACTACGAGAACATAGGGAGCCTTACAATAATTCAATCGACGTGGCGACTGATAATCAGGCTGGACCTCGCTGCACTACTGCACCGAGAGGGGGAGATAAGCAAAAGCCTACAACGTCTGACGGAGCTGTGCGAGAGCGAAACTCGCGCCAATGATATATGCCCCGTCATAAGCGACTCGGTTCCGAGAATGAAGAAAAGAATAGAGACAGGAATACTGACCGTATTCGACCTCCTCGGGACGCGCCCCGTCAGAGAGCGCCGAGGATTGATAGATGGCCTCGGAAGCATAATCAAAGCCATCACGGGAAACATGGATGCCACCGACGCAAAGGAACTACACGAAGAGATAACGCGCCTGGAGGCGTCCCACCAGACCCTGAAGGAAGGATTAAAAAATCAAATACAAGTCATAAAAACCACGCTCTGCTTATTTAATGAAAGCGCGCAACACATACAGGCTAACGAACAGACCCTGCTGTCCCTGATGCAGCATATCAACCGCACGCTTAACAGCGAAGTATACTACATAGAGAGACGCCAACACTTGGACGAGACGCTCAACGCGATAAGTATTGCGGTCGAAGCATTACTCGGCGACGTACAGGAGCTAGTGTGGCTGGTGGACGATATAGCTAGCGGTAAGGCCCGAGCAACGTCCCTGCCGCCACGCACACTCGCTAGGCACCTCGTAGAGGCACTACCACACCTACCGTCGGGCAGTAGTTTCCCGGTCGCAATAGCACCTGACCAAGTGTCAACACTTATGCGACTGGCCGATACCAGGGCTTACAGCGAAGGCAACGCAGTGGTACTCGTGCTGGACATACCGCTGATCGGGCAGCAACGATATAGTATGCAAAAAGTATACCCCATACCCACGCGAGCGGACAATGGCAGGCACTACTACATAGAAGCGACCGAGTCCCACTTGGTAATAGATATAGAGAATCGCAAGAACCTAAGGATGACATACGATGACATAAAAATTTGCAAGGTACTGGGCAAATCGTACATTTGCCCACCAACACACCCTACTATGCCGGTCACACGCGACGCGCCCTGCGAAGTCCTAATCTATGCGAAAATGGACACCGGTAACGGAAAAAATTGCGCGAAAAGGGTTGTCGAAATCACACATCCCTTAATCGTTCCAATGCAACAGCAAGGACGATGGTTATACGTCGCGCCAACCCCGGTCCCCATAGGGATAAATTGTGGGAAAAATCCCACTCAGCACGAAATATTGAATAATTCAGGAATACTGGCTTTGGTAGGCGTATGTATAGTAACCGCCCGAGATTTCAGCATCAAAACCATCGGGCGAACATCGCAGATCATACAGGAAAACTACCTCCCGTCGTTTAACTTGACATTAACGGAGATCGAAGCTCGGGCACCCCCGCCGCAGACCGAGAGGACCATCCCACTACAGAGCGTGCTGCGAGACCCCGAAGAGCTTCGGAAGCTCGGAGCTCGAGCCGACCAAATCATGGACAACCTCCATACTGCCGGAGACGGGATGCAACACATCCACAACCTGAGTTTCTACTCCTTGGGCGCCATAGCGCCGATCGCCTTGGTTGGCTACGTTCTGCTTAAATGTTACAGGTACAAAAGAAACAGAACACCACCGAGCACTAGAGAAGCAATAACCCCGGCAACCGCCGAGGTAACTATCAACCTCGAGCCTCTCGGACGACAACAGCCAGAGGAACGACTTCGAACCGAGCTGGCCAGGTTATGCAATCGTCCCCCCAATCGAGAACGACTTGCTCGACTTGAAAGAAGCTAGCAAACAAAAATGAAACATTTTACACACATATTATATATCATATATCAAATCGTAAAATTGTATTAAAATTGTAAGGTACGGGAAACCAACTGAAGAAAAAATTTTTTTTGAAAATTTTTCCTTTTAAGGGGGGAGGGATGTTGTGTCGCGGAATATTCCTCTAACGTATTCTCAGGAATATTCCTTAGCGGACACAGTTAGAGATGGAATTCTGAAAGATAGCTGTCATACAAGACGGGATGCGAAGTAGACGCCGACGCAGCATGAAGCGACTCGCGAGGCGATCTACGATAGGCTAAAGCTAAAGCTGCCAACTAAGGGATTTTCGTGAAGACAGTTAGCAACTGCTTTACGAAAGGACAGAATTAATTTCGACTTAGCAGAGAACGGTTGGTTCCTCGTAAAATTCTCGAAACAACGCATTATTGTACTTTCTTACTTTACTTCTAAATAGACAACGGAAAGTCACCGTTGCCTATAATAAATACTTCCTTTTACATAAATTCGTGTTTTCATCGATAACTCGAGATCCATCTCCTTATCGGCAAACGATCCCGAAAAATAATAACTTTTTAATATTATACCGAATACCGAATAATCTAATTACCCGGTACCGGCATAACAGTAGGTTAATGTCAGACGAACAAAATGACGTATGTGTCAAATTAATACGCTGCGTACTTTTCGCTGGCGCCATCTCTTAGTTAAACCGGAAAAAACTTATGCATACACCTGGTATTTGAATTATACATTTTTCAATATTTTTATAAATAATTATATGATAATTAATTATTTTTTATAAATAATTTTATGATAATTAAAAATGTAATTACTTATCTGAAATATGTACAAAATATTTGTTTTAAATAAGAAAATCATTACTCTGTAATCCAAATACATTTATTTTAAAACTGTGAATCAAATTATTATACAGTAATCTGAAAAAATGTTTACTTAAACTAAAATAATTATAAATTAACTGTTTGAACATGTTAATTTTATTTCACAAAATCTATTTTGTTTCAGAAAATGATTTTAAGAAATATGTGCCTCAAAGAAAAAATTACTTGCATGTAACTGAAGTACATTCACTTCAATAAAAAAAGGAAATGTAACTTGAAAATAGTATAAAATAAGTCTTTCAAAAGTGATTTTAATCAATACAATTATAGATATAAAAGTAGATGTTTTATTACTTTTTATCAAATATATAATTTACTTACAGATTTATAAAAAGTTAATAAATTTTTATAATCGCTTATTTGGATCTGCCATTTTGAATTTTGTCTTTTTCACATCGGATTCATGTTCAGCGACCTCAAAAACCCCTGAGTAATAAGTTTCAAGCAAATCCAATTGATTTCGAAAATTGCGTCCGCCATATTGGATTCACCATTTTTAATTTTGTTTGTTCCACACCGGATTCATATTCAGCGACCTCGAAAACCCCCAAATAACAAGTTTCAAGCGAATCCGTCCGATTACGAAAATTGCGTCCGCCATATTGGATCCGCCATTTTGAAATTTGTTTTTTTCACACCGGATTCGTATTCAGCGACTTCGAAAACTTACAGAAACCAAGTTTCATACAAATTCGATAAACATTCCGTATTATAACTGAGTATTTTCGGTTTACTATCGCCATTTTGAACCCGCTATTTCGTTGTTTTACAATTTTTACTTCAGATTCGTAATCAGCGACCCCAAAAACCCTTATATACTATATTTTAAACAGAATGAACTACGTTTTCGACTTTTGACCAGCTTTTCGGGAATCGGCCGCACTGTGCGGCATCGGAAATAATATCTGCTGTCACTCTTATGGTTGACACAGGAGCCGGTCCGAACATTCTAGAGAAACAATTTATGAGTGAACACATCCCTATAAATCGCGGAGAAATTCTTTAATTAAATGGAATCACTACAAATTCAATTTTTACTTTGGGTAATATTACCGTACAAATTTTCGGACGTTATGCTACTTTCCATATTGTAGACAATAACTTCCCCATAAAGGAAGCTGGTATATTGGGTTCAGAATACCTCGACGGCAATTGCGTGAAAATTGATTACGAGAAAAGACAATTGAAAATGCAGAATGTAAGAATACTATTTGCAACTCAGGAAACTATTGTTATCCCTACAGAGTCCACCAAATTGTGCTTCGTGAGCGTAAAAAATTTGGATGCAGGTGAAGGTATAAACATAGAAAGCGGGTTCGTTATAAACGATAATGGTAAAGCTTATATTTACGTAACTAATAGCAATAAGCATACGATTGAAGCCCAGGTACCAGTACTAGAATTAGTGTCATCGGAGGAACTAATTCATAGAACAAAAATAAAAGATCCTAGTGACGATTCAAGTGAACGGGAAAAGAATCCCGAGCTTTCTAAGGGGTTGGGTCATTTAAAAAATAAAGACATTATAAAAGGAAACGATGAAGAGGATTTCTCTCTGTCAGATAAGATTGAGCTCCCAGTAGAGACAATACCCCGCAGAGATACTGAAAATTCTTCAGGGAATATTTTTAATTTTTTGGAAAATGTAAAAGAAGAAATAAAAAATTGCATGGAAATAATTAAAGTTACTTGTGAAACTGGTTTGGAAAAAAAAATTGTGTACGAAGGATTGTAAAGTAAAAGTAGAAGGAAAATTTGAGAAATTGCAACACGAAGCCCAAAGCCTTACGGAAATCTGTACGTGGAATCTAACTGAAAATATCACTTGTATGGAACCTGTAAAGATAAATGTACCTAAAGAAAACGTTGTCTATCCGAATTTGATAGAAACGGAAAGAAATTGTATGATAGTAATTGTGAGTCTCGCCTACGCTTCACAGGGGTGACTGTGCCGACGAAACGGGCAGCGCTCGATGGAGGACTGAGGGAGCCCGATTCAGAATTTTTGGGAAATACTGTGCCTATGGAAAGGACAGAATCCCTTCAGTATTGTAATAACAGTGTTCACGGAAAAAGTGTTGTTTCTTTAGATTCGATAAAAGCAGAGATGCCAATGGGGTATAACGGGTTAAGTAATGATGATTTTAATAAATGCATTCACGAAGAAAATGTTGTCTATCCGAATTCGATAGAAACGGAAGGAAATTGTAGTAATTGTGAGTCTCGCCTACGCTTCACAGGGGTGACTGTGCCGACGAAACGGGCAGCGCTCGATGGAGGACTGAGGGAGCTCGATTTAGAATTGTTGAGGAAAACTGTGCCTATGGAAAGGACAGAATCTTGTGAAGAAATTAATAATTGTGTTATTGCTGAAAGCGTTGTCTATCCGAATTCGATAGAGACTAAATTATCAGCAGAAAATAAAATCAATTGTGTTGAAACATCGCATTTAGTAATGATGAAAGAAGATAAAGAATTTTGTTGTCAAGAACTTGTTGAAACCTTCGTACCTACGAAAATCGAATCAAATCAAAATACCAGTTAAAAAATTTGTGAATCATTAATGAATGTACAAACGATCTGTACCCTTGAATCGTCAAAGGTAGAAAGTATTAAAAATGATAAAAATAAAGAAACAAGTTTCGAAACCCAAAAGTATAATTCAAAGTGTTCATTTCTTTAATACAGAAACTCAGTATATCAAATATTTCTCGCAAAATTACGCCTTTTATACGCGAAAGATCGTGTTACACGATATCTGAAGCTGTAATGCACGATCGATTTGATCAAATCAAAAATTTATTAAGACTCGACGAATTAAGTAAAGAAGAAAGGAAAAGTATTGAAACCCTCTTAAAAGAAAGCTCTGATTTATATCAAATACCGGGAGATATGTTAACGTGTACTACTATATTGCAACATCGAATTCCTACAATAGGCGATTTTCCTATAAATACGCGAAGCTATCGGTGGCATTAGTGCACTGAAGAGGAAATCGGGAAACAAATTGAAGATATGCTCGAAAAGGGAGTAATCATACCCTCCACCTCACCATACAATTGCCCTGTGTGGGTGGTACCTAAGAAAGCCGACTCTTAAGGTAATAAAAAATGGAGAGTAGTATTCGACTACCGATCACTGACTGAAACGACAGTCGCTGATAAGTATCCCATACCAAATAGTAATGATATATTAGATCAGTTAGGAGGCACACAGTATTTTTCAGTTTTTGACCTAGCGTCGGGATTCCATCAAATTGAAGTTTCAGCTGAAGATCGTCATAAAACAGCCTTCACTACACCGCGTGGTCATTATGAGTTCGTTAGAATGCCATTCGGGCTACGGAACGCCCCTCCTACATTTCAAAGAGCCATGGACCTCACGTTGAGTTGGATCCTCGGGAAAGGCGTATTTGTTTATTTGAACGACATTGTTATTTATGCTCGCAGTCTCGAAGAACACGAAAATATATATCGCGAATTGATTAAACGACTAGAAGCCGCGAATTAAAAATTGCAACCGGATAAATGCGAATTCTTAAAAAGAGAAGTCGCATATCTGGGACACATAATCGGGAACAATAGAGTTCGTCCCGACCCTAAAAAATTAGAAGCAGTACGTGAATACCCCGTGCTTAAAAATATCAAAAATATTCGACAATTCTTGGGACTTAACAGGTTATTATAGGCGGTTTATAGAAGGATACGTCAAGATCACAAAACCCCTGACATCTCTCTTACGTAAAGAAAATAAATTCGAATGGGGACTTGAAAAACAAGAGTCATTTGAAAAATTGAAAGAAAAACTTTATACCGCTCCAGTCTTGCAATATCCCGATTTTTCTAAGCCATTCATTTTAACTACGGACGCGTCGGGTAATGCTATCGGTAGCATCCTCTCACAAGGAGAAATTAATAACGACCATCCATCCGCCTACGCCTCTAGAGCTTTGAGTGAGGTAGAAGAAAGATACGATACGTATGAAAAGAAAGCATTAGCTATAGTGTATTCCATACTTCATTTTCGGCCGTATTTATATGGGCATTATTTTACTGTAGTAACCGACCATAAACCATTGCTATGGCTTCGACGGGCAACGGACGGTAATTCAAAAATTTTGCGTTGGAGACTAAAACTCGCGGAATACGAATATGATGTAGTATACAAAGCCGGGAAAACTAATGTTAATGCTGATGCACTTTCAAGAAATCCAGTTGATGAAACAACCTCGAATGACGGTATTTTTATTATTCAAATAAATCCCTTAACTGGCAACCGTACGAAGGCTAAGCATCAATCGACGGATGCAGAGATAAATCGATTATTAGAAGAACAATCTGACGATGATGAGGATATTATGGAAAATTACCAGAATCATACATTACGCAATTATGAAATAGATGAATGTAATTGGGATCGGGAATCTGTTGACTCTAATGAGCAACCTACGGAACTTATTTTTCCACATGAGTCACTCGAAATATCATCTGTAATACTGATTTATAAATCCAGATGATAATCTAAAATTGGTTTGAATTGATCAAGGGTTTTTGTTTGTATACAGAAATATATATGGGTTCAACGATAAGTTATCTCTTGTATATTGGTATAATTATTTTACATGGATAGTCGATTAAATGAAGAGATATAATGGTCTCTCACATGTTCGATAATTGATCGATCTCAGGCTCGACATGAGGAAAAACGTCATTTCGATTATGTTAATAGCATATTCTTGCATATCAATAATATTATTCAGACGAATTAGTTTCAAATTAAATAAATGAGTACGAGTGGCATTCAACAAAGTTACAATCAGTAATTCACACACGCTTTGGTAACGATATATATATATATATATATCATATAGAAATTCGGATTCACATAAAGACTACGACAATTGTAATAAATCATTCCTGTTCCAGACGTAATTGCGAACGAATTCATTCCATCATCGTAGCGAATATTACATCAAATAAAATATTTCGATTATACACAAGTAGATAATTTACAAATCTCAACGATGACACTCCTCTGTTCTGAATCGAGGTATTTACGTATAAATCACGAATATAAATACAATGCCAACGTGAAGATACTATGATATATATCATAGACCATATAAAAGAAAGCACGACTTATCTGGAATCTCATGTTTACATCGTCGCTCTTCGTTTAACAGCGTCGACGGTAATGCGAAGTCGCTTACTGGCGAACCGATGACCGTTGTTGGTAGCATATACAATACATCAAATGCAGCCGCTTCGGTGCTCTTTAGAATCTCCATCCAACAACTCAGGATGCGATGATTTAGTAGTCTTTTATTTCCATATTATTTCATTTGACCGTGGTAATAAAAATTACGATCGCAGAATTTTCACACAGGCGCGGTAAATAAAGCCCAGCCACTGAAATCCTTTTAAGAGATATTTCAGTCGCTTGGCATCGCTGTACCATGTTTAAATTACGTTGTAAATATATATACAATTTATAAATACCTTATAGGGTGCAGGATGACGCTCTGAGCCTCGTGCAGCCCAATATAACTTTTAAATCAAGAAATCGTTTACGTATGTCCTAGCACGGCACATACGATATGTCATACCACGGACACGGCTACTCAGTGACTGGGAAGAGTAGTGTGCATGTAACCGCGATTAGACGATGATAGCACGAAACATGGGAATATAAGGCCGAGGGATCTACGGGTGATCCGCGCGGCTGTCGGTAACTCAAGTACGACGATAACTAAATACCATCATCTGATCTACACGATTTACGATTATCGTTTGGCATACAGAACGGTCAAACGAGCGGTTACACATCCAACCACGAAACGTTTCAGACGCGTATAGAAGACGAGGTGCGTTTACCTAATACTTCGGTAAATAACCCAGGTAATTTTGAGCCTATAGTATATCCAGAAACATCTGCAAGCAATACCTATTCTAGCCACAAAGAGTCAACGGAGGAAACTATACTCGATGTTAATAACCCCCGAAACGAAACGAGCGTGGTAGCTGAGAGAAAACGTACTCCTAAGCCTCTCGAAGTAAGCGATACCGAGTCCTCGAGCGACGAAGAACTCGAACTCGAAGAAACAAAAACTTGTGAGCCTCCCAAAGGAAGGATTATAGTCTCCAACATTAAACAATCACGTGACTTATTCCATACTCGTAGAGATAACCTGGTTTATTTTGTTTCTACCAAATGTGAACCTATTGATAGAGGAGCGATAGCACTCCACGATAATAACGATTTTTCACATTTAAAAAATTTAAAGTCGGAAAAGCCTCAATCAATTGCAAAACGAAGTAATAGATTCAATATAGCCCTACCAATCACCAACAGTTCCGGTGAAGGACCCACATTAATCATAGGAAACATAGTAGAAACATTGAAAAATGCTCGACATGTAATCGACAAATTATCGCTTCCAACTATCAGTATCGTAAAATCAGATTTTATCTTGAATATACCTTGGGAAAATGTTATCACACAAATTCGATTAATTTTTGCACAGAGTGAAGTAAAAGTTATTATTTGTAACGGGCTAGTTAGACAACCCCTCGTAGAAGATCAGGCAAAAATTATTGAGGAGATGCACTCTTCAGCTATAAGTGGACACAGAGGTGTCAGCAAAACATACAATAGAATCCGTCACGACTATTACTGGAAAAATCTAAAAGCTGACGTTAAATTATATATTCAACGATGTTTACAATGTCAATTAAGGAAACTAATTCGCGTAAAAACTAAACAGCCAATGATCATTACGGATACTCCTGCCATCGCTTTTGATAAAATTGCTATGGATATAGTAGGCCCTTTACCGAAAACTAAACAGGAGAATGAGTATATATTAACCATTCAAGACCAATTAACAAAATATTCTGTAGCTATTCCTATACCTAATGCAAAAGCAGTAACTATTGCAGAAATATTTGTCAAACGTTTCATTTGTTATTTTGGATCACCTAAGGCAGTGCTTACTGACCAAGGTAGCAACTTTTTAAGTAAATTTTTAAAGCAAATAGCGAAGTTGTTTAAAATTCCGAAAGTTAGAACCACCGCTTTTCATCCCCAATCCAATAGATCATTAGAAAGATCCCATCACGCACTTGGAGAATATCTCAAGCAATTTACAACGAAGCAAAGCGATTAGGACGAATGGATTGAAATGGCGATTTATAATTACAATACAAATGTACACGAAGGTACTAAGCACACACCCTATGAAATGGTGTTCGGAAAAATAGCCCGAGACCCTTCTGAAATGTCACCATCGGATATGGAGAAAATTGCAACATACGACGACTATTAAACACAATTAGTCACGCAAATTCATGATATACAAGAAATTGGTCGAGAAAATTTGATTAAATCCAAGGAAAAATCGAAACAATATCAAGATCGTAAAATAAACCCAATTGAATTTAAAATCGGCAAACCAGTATTTTTGTTGAAAGAACCTAAACCTGGAAAACTTGGTGACCACTACACTGGTCCACATGAAATAACAGCTATATTAACAAAAGGCAATGTACGTATTAAACTTCCGAAAAGAGACGTGATAGTACATTCAAATAGATTAAGGAAATCAAAGATTCCATTGTAGATTCTATCTTTAGTGATTGTTTTTATACATTTTTTTAAAAAATTTAAAAAAAAAAAAAATAATAAATAAATTAAAATAAATTAAAATAAATTAAAATAAAGGCTAAATTAAATTAAATTCGATTCAGAAATAATAAAGTTTCATTAAGGAATATTTATTCAACTAGTAGAGTATTAACGCTATAGTAACAAACTTAAGAATATTAAAGATTTGCATCATTTTAAAATTAATCAGTCACGTCTATATGGAAGTATTAAGTTACACTCAAAGGAATAATAAATTAATAAATGAAAAAGAAAAAGAAAAAAAATATATATATACATACATATATTTTAATTAATAATCCATATATGTTTTCCCTAATAGGTATCGATAAGAATATTGATAACAAGAATCAAGTATAATTTTAGGAATTATGGTATTTCACTTAAACCAACCGTGTGGAAGTATTACTATTGAGGAAAGGCCTGGCTTTTCAGTAGATCAAACATAGACCCTAGAATGCAGTAGTATTCCAATGTAAACAAGTTGGACTTTTTCCTTTAAGGACAGACTGGGAAACTCTGGAAATTACCACGACCGGATTCGAGACCTTGCAACAAATTATTAAAAGGGTAACGTACAAAAGAAAAACAGAAGTAAAGTTAATAAAAAGTACGTAGTAATAACAACAACAACAACAACAACAACAACAACAACAACAACAACAACAACAACAACAACAACAACAACAACAACAACAACAACAACAACAACAACAACAACAACAACAACAACAACAACAACAACAACAACAACAACAACAACAACAACAACAACAACAACAACAACAACAACAACAACAACAACAACAACAACAACAATAATAATAATAATAATAATAATAATAATAATAATAATAATAATAATAATAATAATAATAATAATAATAATAATAATAATAATAATAATAATAATAATAATAATAATAATAATAATAATAATAATAATAATAATAATAATAATAATAATAATAATAATAATAATAATAATAATAATAATAATAATAATAATAATAATAATAATAATAATAATAATAATAATAATAATAATAATAATAATAATAATAATAATAATAATAATAATAATAATAATAATAATAATAATAATAATAATAATAATAATAATAATAATAATAATAATAATAATCCCTCCTAAGTGTGTCGCCTTGCCGCGGCGGGGGGGCTTGCGTTTCTGCAATGAACTTTGGAGCTCGGCCGGCGGGGGCTCTGGCCCCTGGCAGGTCTAACCTTGCCGGACAGGTCCATGGGGAGCAGGCAGACTAAGAACACACAACATCAAAAGCTACGGTGGAAGGCATCGTGCCTACGGCTGCATGGCCGCAATGATGTAAACTAAAGCGGTCGCGAACGATCCCTGCAGGGCACCGGGTGGAACCCTGCAGTATTTACACCTTACCTAGACAAGGCGGCTCTGCCTAGGCAGACCTACATTCCGACCTACTCGTGGGATTAATATGGAGAAACTTTTAAAAGAAATAAAACCTAAGCAGAAGAAGGAGTTGGAAAAAACATCGACCGAGGAAGAGCTCAGGACAATCGGAGAACTCGCGACGAACAATATCGGGGGAGAGTCGAACGATGATAGCTTGGCGAACGTGACCGAAAGTGTCAACCTGAGAAAGAGAAGTATACTTCAGTCATGTTCGTCAACAGGCACGGAAGATCGATCTCTACATCAGAAGAAAAAGAAATTAAGATACAGAAAGAGAGAAGCGACACCGCCACCCATGGAAGAGGGTAAAACGGTTCCACCTGTCGTCGGAAATATAAGGAGGCATCGAGAAAAACCTGGAACCTCCTCATTCGACGATGACAGTGGGAACGAGCCCGATTTGACAGAGTTATTACAACTCATTCATGAGACCGCGACGAAAATGGAAGAGGCAGCGGCAATACAGAAAAATATGAATATGGCGGTAAAAACCGGCATTAAGACGATTCTTGAGGCCGCCGACGCTGCGCTAAACATGCAAAGCAGGACAGCCTCGAAGGGACAAATGATGGCAGACGACCTGACAGAGACAGAAACGGAGACAACGGAACCGGCGACGCGACCGACGAAACGGAAACGGGAGACGACGAAGACCCCACCAGAGGCCCGACAGAAGACACCCCCAAGAACGGAGGAGGCCGAAACCTGGACAACCGTGAGGAAACGAAAAAAGAAGAAAAAAACGACGGAACCGAAAAACAAAACGGACGAGACGAACGTACCGACCCAGGCTGAAAAGCGCAGACCGACCCCCAAACATAGGGGAACGGCTGTACTGGTCAAGCCTGGGAAAGACAACACGTACTCGGACATCGTACGGAAGATAAGGACGGCGGTCGACCCGACGAGCAGTCATGTACAGGTGATGGCTCTAAAGAAGACCAAGGACGGACGGTGTCTCATCAAGATACAGACAGACACGGACGGACGAGAACAGTTTGAGCGCGCACTACAGGACGCGGTTGGGGACACGGGCAGTGTAAGGACCGTGACTTCTAGGGTGCAACTGGAGATCATGGACCTGGACTGCGTTACCACCGCGGAGGACGTGATACGGGCGCTGAGACGAGAAACGGGACGAGACGGCGACTTTGGTGTCCACATCTTCGGCCCGAACCGGGCCGAGCAGTACATGGCGGTCTGCGACCTCGAGACGCGGGAAGCCGAGGTGCTGCTGGACCGGGGCCGGATCGGGATAGGATGGGTGCGATGCCGACTACGACAACGATTGACGGTGACCAAATGCTACAAATGCCTGGGCTACGGACATACAAGGACGAGCCGCACGAACGCGGATCGGACAAAGAACTGCAGGAAATGCGGCGAGACGGGACATTACGCGACGGACTGTAAAAATAGACCGGCTTGCCCACTGTGCTCTGAGGCGGGACACGGGGACGTAGCGCACCTTGCGGGAACCGGAAGGTGTGCGGTATTCCGGGCTGCGCTGGAGGAGTGCAGGAGGCAGGCCGGAAGACGGACAGAATAGTTCAGGGAAACCTGAACAGGAGTAGGACAGCAGACATGCTACTACCACAGATAGCTGACGAACATGACGCCGACATTCTGATCCTGTGCGAACCGTACAGGAGAAGAACGACACAAACGTACATTACGAACGAGACAGAGACCACAGCTATCTGGGTGAGGGGCGCTGCCCAATCTCGAATAATTAACTGCGGTGTCGGGGACGATTACGTCTGGGCAAGGGTCGGCGCTGTCACTTACGTCAGCGTTTACCTGACACCCAACTGCACCGCGGCGGATTTCGAGAGGAAAGTGGCGCTCCTTGAAGACGGAATCAGGAATCTGCCTGGAGACGTTATCATCGGGGGAGACCTCAACGCGCGGGCGATCGAGTGGGGAATGACAACAACGAACAAACGTGGACGGCTGCTGCTGGAGATGGCCGCAAGGCTAGACCTGGTAGTAGCAAATACGGGAAACGTACCGACATACAGACGACCAGGGTTTGGAAACTCTATCCCTGACGTCACAATGACATCGGACAGAATATCGCCACGGATAGGACAGTGGCGGGTTTTCGACGGCTATACGGCCAGCGATCACCAGTACATTGTCTTCGAAGTGGCAGGACAAACGGCGACGAGACGGACGAGGACCCAGTACCCCCCGAGGTGGAACCTCAACAAACTCGACTTACGAAAATTTTCGGAGGAGCTGGCGGCAGCACCAGCACCAATGACGAATGTCCCCCCTGAACTGACTGGCCGGCGAAGGGCGGAAAGACTCACGGATGAGACGGCCAAACTGACGGACCGGCTGTGCAACAGCACAATGCCGAAACGACGACATAGACCAAACAGGCAACCACAATACTGGTGGACGGACGAAATAGCCGAGCTGCGCAGGCTCTGCTTGGCGAACCGCCGATGAGTTACGAGGGCTGGGGGAAGACCCGAAAGGGAAAACCTCCAAGCCACTTACAAGACGTCACGAAAAACACTTACGAACGCCATAAGGGACAGCAAAACGCGATGCTGGAAGCAGCTCTGCGAGGAGGTGAACGAAGACCCCTGGGGAACCGGTTACAAAATTGTGACTGGCAAACTAGGGGCCCGAGTTCCACTTGAACTCAAAGATGCCGAAACCGCAGAACGGATTGTTGACGGACTGTTTCCGACCCACCCGATACGGACGAACGTGACAGACGACACGGAGGCCCCGGCGGCCCCCATATTTACCGCGGAGGAGCTCTTCAAAGCGACTGCCGCGATGAAGACTGGCAAGGCGCCGGGACCAGACGGAGTGCCGGCGGAGATTCTCCGGCTGATGGTTCGCCTGAGGCCGGTGATATTTCTTGACCTGTACAACACGAGCTTGACGACGGGAACGTTCAGTGACCGGTGGAAGACGGCAAGGCTAGTTCTTATCCCTAAGGGTAAGGGCGACCCCAATACGCCGTCAGCCTACCGGCCGCTGAGTTTACTCGACACAACGGGTAAACTCTATGAACAACTACTAAAACCGAGACTGACGGACGCGATACAGACCAGCGGAGGCCTCTCAGACCGGCAGTTCGGCTTCAGGAGGGGACGATCAACGATTGGAGCGATTCAAAAAGTGGTCGATTCCTTCCTGGATTTGGAGAGACATTGCCATGCAGCGCGACCAATCGTTCTGCTGGCGACCTTGGACATCAGGAACGCCTTTAACTCGGCCAGGTGGGTTGACATCCTGGAGGCGCTTGAAGGCAACTTCGGGGTTCCGGCTTACCTGGCTCGGGTGGTGGGCGACTACCTAAGAAACAGACGGATCACGTACGAGACGACTGAAGGACCGGTGACGAGACAAATCACCGCGGGGGTTGCACAGGGGTCCATACTGGGACCAGACTTTTGGAACGGACTCTACGACAGCTTACTCAGGCTGGAATTGCCGCTTGGCGTTTTCCTTGTCGCCTACGCTGACGACGTGGCGGCGGTGATCACCGAGCGGTCTCCAGACCTGGCACAGCAAAAACTGAACCAGACGATGCGGCGAGTGGGCCGTTGGATGACGGACCACGGACTACAACTCGCGACAGAAAAGACAGAACTGACTTTCCTTAGCAGAAGACGCATACAGACGAGACTACCCATGTGGGTCGGGACGGACGAAATCGAGGCCGGAGGTGAAGTCAAGTACTTGGGAGTGACCCTAGATACGAAGATGACCTTCTGGCCTCATATACAAAAAACATGCCAGAAGGCGGCTAAGAGGATAGCATCCTTAAGCCGCCTAATGGCCAACACAAACGGGCCAAGACCGGGAAAACGACGACTCCTAATGACGACAGCCCACTCGATCCTCCTGTACGGCGCGGAGATCTGGGCAGATGCCCTGAAGACAAAGAAGTACTGCCACGCCATGACAACGGTACAAAGACAGGGTGCGCTGAGGATCGCCTGCTCCTACCGAACTGTCTCTGCACAAGCAGTCTTGGTGGTTGCGGGCGTGATCCCCGTGGACCTCCTAGCTTTCGAGCAAAAGAGGATCTACGGGAGAAGCGCGGACATAAGACGGGAAGATGCGGCGGTCGCGGAACGCGACAAGACGATACAGACTTGGCACGAACAATGGACAGAAAGAGCGACAGGCAACTGGACAAGACGACTAATAAAGGACCTGAGACCGTGGATCGAAAGGGATTTTGGGGACGTAAATTTTTACATCACCCAGTTCCTGACGGGACACGGTTACTTTAGACGGTACCTTTATAACATGGACAGAGTACGGACGCCAGACTGTAAGTACTGTGGACACGAACGAGACGACGCGGAACACACATTTTTTGTGTGCGACCGCTGGACAGGACTCCGACTGGAACTGGAGACGATTGTTGGCAGCATCACCCCGGACAACATTGTTCAGGTGATGCTCCACTCGACAGAATGGTGGCAACTAGTTGCCACCTATACAGAGACGATACTGCGACGAAAAAACGTAGACGGCTGCCTCACCTAACCGAGCAGACAGACTGACGTGACGCGACAGGTTACAGACAGCAAGACGAACGAACGAACACGGACAGAACCCCCAGCCAGAAGTAATACCAAAATAGTTCCTGGTCTGGGGGAGGGCAACAAGAAGAGGGCGGTTTAGTGGGTAGGCCTACTTTTTTGGGAGTCCCACATACCCCCCCAGTTCAAAAGACTGGAGGATATCCGTAAAAAGGATTCCGCAACTCCTTGTATAAATAATAATAATAATAATAATAATAATAATAATAATAATAATAATAATAATAATAATAATAATAATAATAATAATAATAATAATAATAATAATAATAATAATAATAATAATAATAATAATAATAATAATAATAATAATAATAATAATAATAATAATAATAATAATAATAATAATAATAATAATAATAATAATAATAATAATAATAATAATAATAATAATAATAATAATAATAATAATAATAATAATAATAATAATAATAATAATAATAATAATAATAACGTTTCCTACTCTTAAACTATAAATTGCGAATCCTGCGCATATTCATACCTTAATCATGTCAAGACAAGGGGCACGTGGAAAATTTTTGTTTAAACAAATCCGTTTAGACAGCTATCATAATTGGCCAGTTACATTTTTAGACCCCGCAGAACTAGCTGCAGCAGGGTTTTATTATACTGGAATAGATGACGAAGTTAGTTGCTTTGACTGTAGAGTGGTTATTAAAAATTGGGAAGTAGGTGATATCCCTATGAAGGATCACAGTAGTTGGCAAGAACAGTGCCGATTTGTACGAGGTATTCTCTGCGGAAACGTACCCATCGGAGAGGACCCACGAAAGATTCCTTTTCCTTGCGACAAGGAACGTTTTGACTCTCGATTGGAAGTAAGAGTCAACGCGACCCCGGATTGTTACGACGACAGATCTCCTATAAGAAGTTCACTGACCCCATCGTATCCAGCTTTTGACAATTATAGAAAACAATTAGAAAGTTTCACCTTTTGGCCCGAAATCTACGCATTAGATCCTATACGATTAGCTTCCGCCGGATTTTTCTTTTCGGGAAAAGAAGACGAAGTAACGTGTTTTCATTGTGGAATAGTGATGGGAAATTGGGAAATTAAAGACGATCCTTGGGAGCAGCACGCTTTTTGGTACCCAAGTTGTCGGTACCTGCATATGACTTTAGGGACCTCCCCACCCACTCAATACCCAGGTAGGTCTCTGACCACATCTAGTCCGCTGCCTCGTAGCCCTACTACCCCACCACCTTCTCCTGTTGACAGAAACGATTTCTTTCGACCTCCGACCCCCTGGTTGGAAACACTGAATTTATCATCTTTGTCAATAACGACCACTAACGACACAAAACTTGACTTCGACCTATGTCGATGCTGCCGACTGCGACCTGGTGAAGGCATATTTATACCTTGCCTACACCCTAATATGTGTTCTGGTTGTAAAAGAAACGAAACAACCTGCGATATATGCCATTTAGAAGTAACCCACACTCTGAGATGCACTCCCACTAATCGTTAAAAGGAAACAAACCAACACAAATTAGAAATCGCACGCTTGCATTTGCAAACATTTTTTAAAAATTATTATTATACTACAATATTTTGACATCCACATTTATATTCTTGTTTTTCCTTTTTATTTTTTCCAAAAAAAATGTTACACCCATTCTCTCTTATTACAAGGTAAAAATTGAGAAGTCATGGCCCCCTGGTTAATGGGACGATACACTTCCCGGAAGGGAACAATAACGAAAAAGAAGTTCTAATCCCAACGACGCTCCATTTTCCATCCATCTAGAATAAAAATATGAACATTAAAATTTAATTTGTTAAAATGTACGCATATCCCTAAGTAAGTACTATAGTATCAACACAAAATAACCATAATTTTTCTTACTCATTGCCCAAGAATTTTCTTTGACGCCGCCCTCAAGAGATAGCCTCGAAAGCATTAGATTCTTCTGGATATCCTTGCGACATCCCCTCCAGCACAATTTCCAATATCTCTACTGTCCAAGATTCCTTCGTCAGAGTCACCAACCAGCTTCCGTCAATAGCACAATGTTCCGGGACCCAAAGTGCCGCAGATCTCACATTTAGCCATACCGATAGTGGTTCCATTTCAAATAATCGTCGCAAATTAAAGATCTCAATTCCTACGAGAGGAGTTTCTTCCCACCTATAGCAATGAATTTTTATTTTATATATATATATATATACCTATCCCAGACAACATTCAAAATAATGATGATAACAATAATAAAACAACTGTGTTCTAACTCGATTTCATGGATAAATTAACCACATAAAGAGAAATAAACTTACAAGTTATTTTAACAAAGAATATTATCACACGTCATCACGGACTCACCCGATTCGATTTAAATGAACCAACATCCGTCGTAGAGATTGCACATAATCCTTCCGCGGTATGGGAAATTCACGGTCTGGAAACCGATCATACAAAAACCTATTACCTTGATATTCGACCAACGAATCGATATAAACAATCAAGATATGACGTAAATTATAGTCCAACGAAGGAGCCATTTCGAAGATCACACACGTAAAGTAACAAAAGAATCGATCTAGCACCACCGACGGAACGTACAAAAATAAAGACCGTACAGAAAAAGTTTCGAATTCAAACTGAGCTGTTTCATTTCCCAATACCCTACATCCTTAGTCCAGTATACTCAAAAGACCTACACTACCCCTTTTATTCTCCCAATATTTTTAAGTCCTCCCAACCAAGCCGGTTCGCTTAATAACGAAAGGTGTTAATAACTGCACTCTCGTACACCCATGCTAGAACCCCGACTTCCCTACTCCGCACTTGCACTAAACGCACTAAGTACCCTAAACACATTATATATTGTAACATAGTTACACGCGCTAACGCGAATTTATATTTCCGATCGGCTAGAGGAGCCGATATTATATATTTCAAGCAGCAAGTACATCGGACGCTAGGCCGACGAACCCAGACCTAGCGTAAAAACTAGTGTCGTCACGCCTCTGGAATTCGCTCGTCGCCGAAAACAGCAGGTCAGCAACCGGCTGGCCTTGCTCGGCGACGAGGGAGAGCCAAGGGGGGGCATGACAACGGTATCGCATAATCGAGCGAATTTGGCGAAATTCAAAAACCGAAGCTACGGATGACGTAGGAGGCACCAGTATGGGGGAAGAGTCTATAAAAGAGCCTGCACCGCAAGGAAGGCTCTCTTTCCGATAGGAACAGTTTTCTTTTTAACAAATACCGCTACACAAGTTTCGTTCCAGAGTGATAGATGCAGTGAGTTAGACAAGCGAGATAAGTAAGAGACCAGGAAGAAACGATTGGTCGATAGAATTAAAGTGGGATATTTCTAGAGATAGTTAGGAATAATAGTTGTAGGATTAAGTGGAGAAAGATAAGCCAAGAATTAAGTGCATCCGAATACGCGAGTAATGTTTAAGGAATAAAATTAAATAGTGTGGTCTTTAAACCTGTGGTATAGACGAGAATCGCAGAATCGTGAGAGTGGAAGAGAGAGAGTGTGGAAGCAGAACAGGAGTGAAAGAGAACGAAGTGTAAACAGAGTTTATACACTCTGTCCAAAGAGCATCTGATGCGTATGGTTGTGTGTGTGGGGCTCACGAGTCAAGACCAATGCATAGGCCTGTAACCGAAGCACAAGACGAGGATACCGAGAATTCGCGCTAGAATAAGGAGAAATAACGTCGAAATAATCACCGGAATTCCCGAATTTAAATACATCTCTGATCGTGAAAAATTCGTTCTACCGAAGTGAAAAGGAAACGAGAAATAGATTAAGAAATAAATGGTGGACATTAAATTTAGGAGCATAGGTTAAATCGATATACATTAGCTAGTAGTATATAAGGAAGTAGGATTAAATAATGTAAATCTTAGGTCGGCAGTACAAACTAGAACCGCCCGCTTGGATGAGAGAGAGAGAGAAAGTGTAACGTGAATAAACGAAAAAGAATTGTACACAGGGTTCATACACTCTGTACAAAGAGCAAGTGCGATGCGAGTGACAGATTGTCTGAAGATGTATGTGTACCGAACGTACAGCAAAACCGCTGTACGAAAAGAATAACAAACCTTCGAGGATACCGAGAACAGATGCATGCCAAATAAAAATTATAATCATAGAAATAATTGCTGAAATTACGGAATTAAATAGTCATCCTAGAAAAATTCGAGTGACCATAATTAATAAGTGACATTTTATGAAATTGTTTCTACTTTGAATAAAGCCTCACTGTCAACCACTACGAAGTCTCTATTAATTAGTCATGTGATCGAGCCCGAATCCCCACGATAAATAAAATATATGTGAACGTTAAAAAAATTACCGTTACAATATATTGCATCTAATATACCAATAGATATATATATATATATATATATGTGTGTGTGTGTGTGACAGCAGTAATATTTGTCATTCAAGGATTGACATCCCGAGGAAATGTTACTCATCCTCGTCCCACTAACCCTCAAAGGAGGTATGGACCTGCCGAACATCGATCAACCCTGCTTTGCCGACCTACCATTAGACACCAAGGAAAGAGATTGTGTTGGATAATCAGCTGGCGCACGGCGATCGATATTCGTCGTGCGCCTACCTGTTGCGGTGCTCTAGCACACGTCGTTCGGTTGAGCCGAAGATAGCCGAGGCAGGGCTTCGCGAAGCCGAGGATGTGCCTCGTTGGCATGCCGCGTCGAGCGAGAGGATGTCTCTCTCGCTTGACTTCGGTTTCGCTCACCGGCTATCTCGCTCACCTGACTTCAGCGCCCAACGACGCTTTCGTACTCGCAGCCATATTGCATTTTTGGACACTTTCGCAACAGCATCGAGGCACAGCACACACGGAACTTTCTTGGACTTTTCTCGTTGGCTTCTGACTCTGGATTCACTCATCACTCTCAACAGGACTCAAAATAAGGTACGAGGACGTTGTTATAATTTACCGTAAATTCAATGGCAATGAGGAGTTGAATGCTCATCGGTACATCAGCATTTTGGTCTCATTTTTTGGCGGCATTGCAGCACATGTCACGCCACGTTTTTCTCAACATAATTTGCCGGTATAATTAATATAATTATGCAGGTGTACTATATTCACTGTACTTTTCCCCAGGACATCTGCTGGAAGAGTACAGCGACTATACACTGCTCATTTTGTGCATCCTCATTATGTGTTGTATTGTGCTACGCAGTGCTGCCTGCGTAGCTAGTCTCATGTGTGTAGAGCACTCAAGCAATTTCAATTGCAAGTGCTCTCATCTATTCACTGCAACTTCTCTTCAATAAATCTACTGAGAGCTTGCAGTGAATAATTCACACATCTTATGCACTCATATTTCTCTTAGCGTGGCGTGCTACGCAGCACTGACAGCTGCACACGCACCGCTCTCAGTGCTCACAGAACACAATTAATATAATTGTGTTCTGGTTCTCAGCTCATAAATCACAATCAACTAACTTATTTAATTTCAATTGTTTATTCTCAGTTTTTTGGTGCATTTATTTATATTATTTTGTATTTTTTTTAAATTTGGTCTTTCTTATATCTATTCTCACTTTTAGTGTTTTGTTCAAAATTATGTGATTTATTGTAGTTATGCGGAAGGTGTAATAAACCACTTTCTCTAATTTAACATCTATGTGTCTGGTTTATTCTCACCCTGTCATCGAGTGAAGCTTCATTAGTTTCAATATATTTCAGATCTGTCAAATACCATCATCGGACGGATTCTCAAACGGATTGCTATCCTTTCTTATACGAATATTGCAATACTTATATCAATAAGGAAGATATAGAATATAAGATCACGCAAATAAATAAGTATCTGTCATTCGCCAGAGAATTAGGATACAGTAATTTTGCCAACACGGGCCGAATACCATTGGATTTTATAGGGACGGCTCGTAAAACACTGAGTTTGACACCCACTGGAATTGAAATTGACTATTATAATGATCAGATTAATTATGTAAAATCAGAACGAAAAGAGATCATGATCCTGTCGGAAAATCGAACGCACATAATAAATTCAAAATTTCGAACAATCAATCCTCGAATTAAAGTTATGGAATTAATTCATAATCAAACTTGGAAAATGGCACGAGAAGTATTTACGAAAAACAACTCCCGCATCTTGTACACAACACGTCTTTTGGAATGGAGGAAGAACGTCGAGTTGGTCGCCGATGCTTACCTCACCAGTCTACGAACCCTCACGGACATCGTATACTACGCCAAATGAGGACTCCTCCACTCAGAATTGTTGAACTTTTCTACCTGGGAATCGGTTATTCGAGACATAAAAGAAAGTCAATCACAATTTGCTGTACCGATACCATTAACAGATATAGTACATTCAAGTACCATATCAAGAATTTCAGCAAACTATTACGATGGAAAAATTATCATTATTATACACATCCCCTTGGTAAATCCTAACCTGTATTCTCTGTACAAGCTTAACCCCTTTCCTATGCCCCAAATCATCAGCAACACCACGGAAGGAACAGCATATGTCCACCCAAGAGCTACGTATTTGATGCTCTCCAAAGAACGTAATAAATATGCATTGCTTTTCACACCCGAGTTACAACAATGCTTATGGTTAGACACCTACCAAATATGCACACCAAATTATATAATTTTTGACGCTATTTCTTACCCAATATGCGAAGCGATGATTTTGAATAACAAAAATAGCAAAGTATATGACGAGTGCAATGTCAGAATTATCAAAGAACAGAACCCCTACTGGAAGCAACTCGAGACGACCAAGGAGTGGTTATACTCCCTTCCGGAACCGAAAAAAATGTACGTCAACTGTAACAGTGAAATTCAAGAAATTGAAATTTGGGGAAGAGGAATCATGCGAATATCCCCAGGATGCTTCGTTAATAACGACCATGTAACCATGTTGGGATCACCCTTGTCTGAGGAAACACCTGGAAAATCGCTCCAACCAAAGACTCCACTACACATTGCAGAATTATTGCCTCTATTAACGAAACCTGTACTGTACCTACAAGCAAACCCCTGGTCCACTCTGATACCTACAACTATTCCCTTGACAGAATTGGGATCCTTACCATTCGGCATTAGTTTAGCCGAAATAAAATGTTACCTGGCAGAAGCCGATACTCACCAGCTGACTATAACTAAGCAACAAACTTTTGTCAAAATTCTCATTTTTGGAGGAATAATTATGATGACTGTACTAAGTCTCTTCATTGCAATTAACTGCGTTCTCTCTCTCCGCAAAACCTACGCAGGATATAGAACGGTACCAGGGATAGAGGAAGATTATGCCTCTAATAGCTATGTATCTATGGAAACTCCGGACACCGGAATACGGCTTCAAGAAATGATATATCAAGTACGATCCTCACCCATCCCCATTGCATCAACTAGTCCTAAACCATTGAATAACTCGAATACTCTCCCAAAGGAATATATTTACGACGTCCCACCACCGGGACGGCCTAAGGCCGTAACCACGATAATAACGCAAAACCCCTACTCTAACCTCATCGAGCAGACCTCAGGCTCGGTAACACAAACTCTAGTATAACACTATCCGCTTTTCTCTCCCCCCCCCTCATCCGACAAGAACACCTGGTAAACCCCCGCCGGAAGAAGCGATAATAGTTTTGCCTCCCGACCAAGCATTTATACAAGCTTCTTTACTTCCGAACGGACCAAAGTAAACCCAAGTCGGCTAAAGTTATTTTAATAAATACGAACGCCCACTTATAAAAAAAAGGGAAGGCAGAAAATCTGAATTAAATGATTTAAGTTGATTATTTAATCATGCGTTTATTCTTTATTTTCTCTTTATAGGTATGATACATACGAGTAAGAGTAAAATTTATTATTATATCAAATAAAGAAAGTAATCTTGATAACGCATTGATCTGCAACAAATAAAAACAATTACGATAATAATAATAATAATAATAATAATTGAAAATAATAATTGAAAATAATCACCTTTTAAAAGCCTCGGCGGATCCTCATCATGTAACCCCATGAAATGGCCCTGCAAATACACTCCGCCTCTGAATGCTCAAGCGCTAATCCCCCGATCAGGATAACTAACATCTAATCCGTCCAGGGTTCCCGAGAGATGGATGCCAACGCGGTCTCGAGTGATCTCGACCAAATCGACGGTGGAACCTCCGAGTCCTCAATGTCCAAAAGATGAGAGAGAACAAGGTGGTCGTCGGGAAATTCATATAAGACCACTACGCGCACCCCCGTTCCAGGCAGAACGGCCCATCTGAAAAATACATAAAATGTCAATGCATAATACGCACCCGCAATTCGGAAAAACACACACAGATCACGCAAATACGAATTACTTACCCCATGTCCACGTAATACTCCAATGAGGAAAACAGGAAACTAATCAGATTCCATTGAACCCTTGAAAGGTTTGTCATGAATTCGCAATTCAGCCATTGCAAACCTTCTCCTCGCAAACTACGAAGCACGAAGTCTGACAGTCCCGCTGCCTTGCAACAAAAAATAAAACTCTCTCGATTAAAATTGGTCATGATTGACGAGTTCCGTACAAGCTGACAAGCAACACTAGAATACCCTACCGGACCAACGCGGTGAAAAATCAAAATCCTTCACAACTCCCCACTCCGCAATCCTTTCCAGTCTCCAGAAATTTTTCTACCACTAACGGCGAGGAACAAATTGCCTTTAGCAAATATCCCCCGCATTTTTCTGTACATAAAAATTTATGTTTGGAAGCTTTTTCGCAGAGAACAGAACCAACTCCAACACCTATAAATTTACAGATGAACCCTACGTATCCACTGCTATAGAGCTTGTGTTTTCTCTGCCGCCTGTCCACTGTGTTGGGGGTGATCGGGTACGATTGTGGAAGAGCTGCTACCAACATCACTACCTTATCATTATTAGACGTAGGAGGATGCGATATTCCCCAATCCGAAGTTAACGTTAAATATATACAACTATAAAAACTAATAAAAACGAAGTTAACAAAAAAATATATACAACTACTACAGATTAATCAGTATAGCTCTATCCAAGTAATTCAATGTAAAGTCGAAATTTATTGAGAAATACATAAATGTGGTATGTTCTCACAAACGATGGAAGTACTTGAATTGAAAAAAATAATCCTTTTATAAAAAAAGAGGTAGTCAACGTAAATAACCTAGACATTTTTTCTTACGTAAATTCCAAATTCGTATACGTGGAAAAACACATTCGCAAAGAAATGAAACAAATGTACCACGATATATTAATACAACGCTGTAATATATGATAGAAAGACAAGTACTACAGAATGCCCTTACTATTGCTAAGCGGTCTCCCGACGAATTTGCATTCAACGTAATGAAAGCACCAGGCTACATGGCCTTACTAGCCGGAGAAGTCGCGCACATAATTAAATGCATCCCAATAGACGTAAAAATATCATACTTAGGACAAAAGAGTGCTATGATCAATTACCCGTACAAATTGGAAACAATACCCTCTATTTGTCACCCCGTACTCACATATTAACGAAGTTAGGAATGCAGATTACATGTAACAAGCTAGTCGCCCCGATGTACATGCTGGATGGATCCTGGTATAGCATTAATCCCGATCCTATACAAGCAATGCCTCCAACAGTCGTAAAACCCCTTACTGCACCAACTTGGCAATATCGCAACCCCCATAGTTTGGCCACCAGTGGCATATACATTGAAAGGGACCTTGATGAATTACTAGATCATATAATGTTTCCTGCTGAAAGACCTGCTATTTTGAATTCTGTAGCCCGAAGTATAGCCGGACAGCCCACTATTACACAGGGTGGTTCAATTTCTATTTTACTCGACGAAGTCTCTTTAAAGAAAATTATCGAAAACACTTGGAATAAGACATGGGGTACTTATCAATATTTGGAAACAGTAGTGCTGGTTTAATTGGATTGCTTTTAATAAGTCGTATAATAAAATTTATTTTTGACACCGTCATCCATGGATACGCACTACACACTATTTACGGGTGGTCTATATACCTTCTTGGATCCATTTGGGATTCTGTGACCTACCTATTGCTACACTTAAGCCAACACCCCGGAAATAAGGGAACAAGGAAGGGGCAGAGAGCCAGAACTCCGACCTCACCCGACGAAGACGAAAATATTCCCCTTCCCACTTACCTAGAATTTGACCCCCCCCTAACGCTGGGAATGCAGAATATCCTTTCGAAAATGTAACTTTTGAATTTGATCCTCGAATACACACGCTGAAGGAAAATCGTTATCCCAAACCCGTTCCTGTTGGCCAGAATCAAAACCAACATTTATTTCCAGATGATCGTCCACTACGCCTAACAAACAACGCAGCCATTCAAATCGTCCTCTATCATTCATTTGGGCAACAAAAAATTCATGTATACCACCCTAGATGCCCTCCGGCCCGCCTGCGTTCCTCGATCCACGACCATCTACGTCTGGTTTACTTCCGAATATCTACCCAGATTTGAAACATCATTCCACATCATCATGCGAAATCCCTGCAGGAAAGGAAGATACGAATAAAAGAATGAATAACGACAACCAGCAATAATAACGACAATGTTAATAATAATAACAATAATAACAATAATAACGCTATCGCTAACAATAGTCAATTATACTCACTAACCACGATAACGATACTAACAAAAGGGTTGGATATATCAGGAGTACAAATTGAAAATGCGGGATTTTTTTCTATTTTTGAACGTTTATTCTGAAAAAATGGTAACAAATGAATTATTCAAAGTATTGTCCATCGCTAGCCACAACTTTTTCCCATCTTTCTGGCAATTTACGGATACCGTCGCGAAAAAATTCGGCCGGCTTGGCTGCTATCCAGTCATCGACCCATTTTTGGGCTTCTTCGTAAGAATGGAAGCGCTGGTCAGCTAGGCCATGTGTCATCGATCGGAAAAGGTGGTAATCGGAAGGAGCAATATCTGGGCTATACGGCGGGTGGGGTAAGACTTCCCATTTCAGCGTTTGTAGGTATGTTTTGACCGGCGCTGCAACATGTGGCCGAGCGTTGTCATGTTGCAAAATTACTTTGTCGTGTCTTTGCTCGTATTGTGGCCGTTTTTCTTTGAGTGCGCGGCTCAAACGCATCAATTGAGTTCGGTATAGTGCTCCTGTGATGGTTTCGTTCGATTTCAATAGCTCATAATACACCACACCCAGCTGGTCCCACCAAATACAGAGCATGAGCTTGGCGCCGTGAATATTTGGTTTGGCCGTCGATGATGATGCATGGCCGGGGTAACCATATGATTTTTTGCGCTTCGGGTTATCGTAATGGATCCACTTTTCATCACCAGTGACAATGCGATGCAAAAAACCCTTCCGTTTTTGCCGTTCGAGCAGCAGTTCGCATGCAAAAAAACGGCGCTCGACGTCTCTCGGCTTCAGCTCATACGGCACCCAATGTCCTTGCTTTTGGATCATTCCGAGGGCTTTTATACGATGGGAAATGGCTTGTTGTGTCACTCCCAATGAATCTGCGAGCTCTTGTTGAGTTTGACACGAGTCTTCATTGAGCATTGCCTCCAATTCAGCATTCTCAAACTTTTTCACTTGGCCCGGCCGCTCTTTGTCCTCAACGTCAAAATCACCACTTCTAAACCGCACAAACCATCTCTCGCACGTTGAAACCGATGGAACATGACTCGGATAAGCCTCGGAGACCAATCGATGTGCTTCAGCAGCACTTTTCTTCAAATTAAAGAAGTAAATTAAAACTTCCCGCAAATGCTGTTTTGTTGGCACGAAACTCGACATATTGAGAGCTCAAAAAAATCCAATCCCCCGGTACCCGGTACTGAGACTATATTTTGCTATTGGAAAATCATAATCTGACTAGATACGGCGGGAAGAAATTTTGAACTCTACGTCCCTCCGGAATGGAGAACTGTTAAACTAACGATCTTGGACCACTGGATAACTCAATTACGCCGTCGGCCATTCGAAAAAATCGTCATCGGACAGACACCATACCAATGGACCAATAACATCTTGGCTCCCACATGGCAAAATGTGGCTTTCATACCAATACCTGGCCAGCATGGTTGGCCGGATTCTATTAGGCCGATATGTTCATGGACCCAGAAGCTACCTGTTGAGCAATTACACATCCGTATCAATCAGGAGCCGTTGAACGAAACACTGAACTTACAAAAATTGACGCATTATTGGAAACTATTCATAAAAACCCCCAAGAAAGGATTGACGACCGCATAGGTTCCCCCTGAGTGGAGACTCTTACCGAAAGAACGATTGCGAATATGGGCACACGCAGCTGCACTACGAAAGCCCAGGTCCATCGAAATAGAGGAAACTAAGTATGTTTGGAGAAGTAATACCGTAGCTCCCGTAAGCCAAGAACTGTCCAAAATCCAATACGATACAACAAAGAAATCCAAAGAGGGCGAACTCATATTTATGAGAAACCGAAAGACGGGAATTTCCAAACCCATAAAAACTCAAAAACCCAATATTGACTCCGCCGAACTCCTTGGTCCAAGCACTTCACCCCCCATCAATAAAGAACTCCCCACCCATTCTCTATTGTCTAAGAAACCCGTAGATCTAGAGCTTGACTTAACACGTTGACGGACAGTAGAAACAAGACGGCTGAACGGACGGTTGAACTTGACGGCTATAGACGCAACTGTCCGTCAACGTGTTAAAATGTCGTTACGAACCACTAGAAGAAAAAAAGGAAACGCCTACGCTTACACCTTCGTTTTTCGCATTCGAGTTTCAAGAGGTAATGGACTCTATAGAAAAATCGCCAAATCAAAATCCACCGGAAGATCTATACGGAAACCCAGATAAGAATAAGTTAGCAGGTACACTCGAACCTTTGCTCACCACATCTGAGTTCCAAGAATTATTAAAGGCTTTGAAGAACCCTCCAATGGCGACCCTACCGGAATATCTAGACAAAATTCTTGAAGAATACAAGGAACCGTGTGAAATTCAGGAAAACTTAGAATTTTCAAAGAACTCACCAAGTGAAGACCCTCCGGAAAAAGTCACAAGTTTTAACATAGGAAATATTAAGCAAGAAGTTAACGACGAAGGCCAAGAGGACGATCCCCTCTTTTGCCCAGAAGCCTTCTCTCCCTCATGTTTGAGTTTCCTGGCTGCACTTTCGGAGTAACGAAGAAAATGTCACATTCGAACGAACCGCACTTGCACACCTCTTCGGCACCAAAAGAAAGAAGTCTGCACCTATCCCTGACCACATGAAACACATTACACATGACCAAACTGTAAAAAAAAAAAAAAACTTCAATCATCCGAAGAACTTCAACAACTTCATGAACTTCAGAGCTTCAATATCGCAAAGAACTTCAACAAATTTCAAAACTTCAAGAACTTCAAGAATTTCTGAGCTTTAATAACCTAAAGGAACTTCAGGAACCACTAGAACTTCAAACATTCTAATTACTTCAAGAACTTCAAGAACTTCAAGAGTTTTTTCGCTAGCAACGATGCATCAAAAACGTATGATAAAAATGATATATGCACATTAATCAATACCTCGGCACCGTTAGAATTCAGTTAACCACATCAAGTGCCTGAGAAAGAACAATATTATATCAAGTAATTTAAAAATGTAATCGCACTACCACTAAAAGAAGTAGGTAAATTTAGGAAAAGACGTATAACACGAAAGTATCTTAGTAAGAAATAATTAGGCAAATAAGAAATCTGAAACAGAACCAAGTAGTCTAGTAATGGAAATAATCTATTAATTTAATATAAAAGGAAAATAATCCGGGAAATAGATCCCTACGAGTGTGTAATTAATCAGTAATTGTATTCAGGAAAAGTTACGCATATTAATATTAAGAAAAAAATAAATACGTATATATGTGTCTACCATCTCTTTGCTACAAGTAAATTCAGAAGAGACACAACGAAAGCTGTCACCAATGATAGATTCCAATTCAGTACATTGAAAAACATAATAGTATTTATTAATTGCAAAAACAAAAAGAAGTAATTGCACGTTCGATATTTCGATTATTCGGTTTCTCCTAATAATCGTTTTAAGGGGGGGGGTGTTACGTCCTGACGTAACCATGCTCCAATATCTATCTTTCTTTTAAAGGAAGATCATAAACCTGCACCGTTGTCGAGTCTTATAGCTACCAGAGATTATACAGGTATAATGACGGCGGGAGGAGTGAGACCTGCAGCTACACCGAGGCAGGGCAGTGGGAACACATGGTGCGCGCCAGGGACGGACGGCCAGGTTCACCACTGTACCTAACAACGAAAAACGAAGAGTCGGTAGGCCACTGCCCCACTCTAAACGGCTAGCGTAGATGGACCTGAATCTCGTATCAAGAGTTTTCCCTCTACGGCTGGTGGATATCATTAGTGGCGCGTGTCATCGAAATCTTTAATTGATTCGTGTCCGCGTGTCCTATTGGTGACTGTCGGGTGGTCGCTTCCTTCCCCCTGTCATGTATCGTATCTGGCTCACGAAGATAGACCAACTGCCGTGGCAACGTTTTCGTTGCTTTAGAAGTCTCTATATGCTACAACGAATGATGCAATAAACAAGAATATTACGCGAAGACAGACTAACTGCCGTGGTAACGTTTTCGTTGCTCCGGAAGTTCTTATATCCTATGACGAATGATGCAATGAACAAGAATATTACGCGAAGACAGACTAACTGCCGTGGTAACGTTTTCGTTGCTCCGGAAGTTCTTATATCCTATGACGAATGATGCAATGAACAAGAATATTACACGAAGACCTATGTCTTATTAATGGTATTGATAGAAAATAAAAATTTGTTTTTGACTACAGAACACCAAAAGCCAAAAAGGCAGTTGTTCAGACTTTCTGAACGTTTAAATAAAAATTTTAACACAATCGTAGCAAAGATTTGGACTTTTTATGAAGTAAATACTTAAACTATGGAATATATATATTTAATAAGTAAATCAATAATTTAAAAGGAATAAACCATCTAAACGCAAGTTCGATATAAGAACTAAGCAATAATATCATACAGGTAATCAGAGTTAAAATAGGATAGAATAAGAAAAGACGATTCATATTAGTTATTGGATAGATGGCAAAGACGACTCGAAACTACGGTAGCGGTTGTTGGCGTAGGAGCATGCCGCCCAACGCTCTCAGGTCGCATCCGAGCCGATGCCGTCTTTCCCGTCTCTCTCTGTGTTAACACCATAAGTCGAGGAGTGTTCCCTCGCAACAATACATATTTATAGAACATTTACTTTGCGACCCAGTGTGAATCTAAGCAGCCATTTGATATAGAATCATTTGGACTGATGAACAATTTTAATCTAAAATTATGATAGGAACTCAGAAAAGAAATGCTTACTTAAAAGGATACAAGAAATAATTGCAAATATGAAAATTAAACATTAACGAACATCGAAAAGCCAATATATTGTTTTAACTAAACAGTTAGGATCGTGAGAGGATATAAAAACCATAGACAGTTTGTTACTATAGTAGTTATATATGCCCATTTACGTTACACGCTATTAAGAATTAAAATAAGTTTAACATTATCGAAGAACTATATTCGGTATTAGTCATAAAAGGGACAGCGGAAGCGACTCGGATCTACAGCGCAGCGTGGCCCAAAACCCTCGACACCTGGCTACCTGACCAAGGCGGTTTTCGCTCTCTCTCTCTCTCTCTCTCTCTCTCTCTCTCTCTCTCTCTCTCTCTCTCTCTCTCTCTCTCTCTCTCTCTCTCTCTCTCTCTCTCTCTCTCTCTCTCTCTCTCTCTCTCTCTCTCTCTCTCTCTCTCTCTCTCTCTCTCTCTCACCAAAACTCGAGCTTCTGAACGCAATTACAAATATGTATGGGTTCGCTCTGGCATGATTCATGTGCGTAAAGGAGATGGGCAAGCGCCAGTTATTATTACCGAAGAAACTGACTTACAAAAATTAGTTTGACTACCACAGTCAAATCCTGTTCTATCGCATCCTCCACCATCTTCGTCACTTTTAAAGGTCGCACAATTCAATGCAAATTCTATCCGAGGTCACATTGAACTTATTCAATCGACCATAATTGAACATAGCTATCACATAGTTTCGATAAGCGAAACATGGCTTCATTCATATGTTGCCGATGACCTAATAAGCATTAACGAATATTTTCTAATTCGCAACGATCGAGAAGGCAAAGAAGGGGGTGGAGTTGCTTGCTACATCCATAATTCCCTTAAAGCAAAAGTATTAGCGTCTTCTCCAAATCAGTTTTCCAATGCACCAGAATATTTGATCGTCGAAATTACTAGCTCGAATACGAAGAAGCTTCTTTTTGCTTCAGTATATAGGCGACCAAAAGGTATTATGTTTGACGACTTCATTCAAGTATTATCTAATTTTACACATGTTTACGAGAATATAATTATTGCAGGTGATCTTAATTGCGACCTGAGTAACATTAATTATGAATCGTCATACCTGCGCCAATTAACTCTCTCACTCTCATTTAATATTGTTGATTCTGCACCTACTCATCACCTAACCAACTCTGATTCATGGATCGATGTTTTCATTATTGACAATAAAGAAAAAGTACATTCCTTTGTCAAATCGGAGGCCCCTTTCATAGCAGGTCATGATCTTCTTGAACTCAGTTATTCTCTCGACGTCGAGCCTCCTGAAGACCGTATTATCTCACGGCGAGCGTACCGCAATTTTAATGAAACTAGCTTTTGTGAATATTTATCTAATATATTTAATATTACTGAATTATTTGATTTTAGTACTAGATTTAGTTGGAATTCCGGTCTCATTGATAACATACCATTAGGTATTAACATGATCGTTGAAACAGTATCCGAAGCGTATCTCACGTCATTGGATTATCATGCTCCATTCCGTTCATTTCGTATATGTCGGCCACCAGCACCGTGGCTCTCACTGGAATTGAAAAATCGTATGGCTCAACGTAACACCCTATACACGATTGCTAAAAGATCTAGTAATGTACTCGATATGGCGATATTTAGAGAGTATAGAGACACGCTTAAGAAGGATCTCAGACAAGCAAAAAATGATTTCCACTTTCAAAGGCTGTCTAGCAACACAGATCCCAGCAGATTATGGAAAGAATTAGCAAAACTCGGCCTCGTCAAGTCATCTTTTGCATCCCCCACTCAATTTTTTAGACCGCAGGAACTCAATGCATTCTATTCTGAAATATCTAGTCAACTGCCACCGTGTTCGCATGATGAGTTTTGTAGGCTCAGTTCCAATATCCAGCCAGTTCGTCCAACGTTTAGTTTTTCCGAAATTACTTGCTCACAAGTACATCTTACTATCTCCGGCAACTCAAACTCAACATCGTATGCAGCTGGTCCCGATGGTATTTCCATGTTCTCTTTATTCAAATCGCTTACGGTACCTTGCCCTATCCTAACAGCTATGTTTAACCTCTCTCTTGTATCTTCAGAGTTTCCTCAGGACTGGAAGAAAGCTTTTCTTCGGCCCTTGTCTAAAATAAAAAAGCCTCTCTCACCATCAGATACGCGACCAATAGCTAATCTGTCTGAAGTGTCGAAAATACTTGAGCGGCTTATTCATAGACAACTGACTGATTGGATTGATAGCAATAAGATATTTGATGCACGTCAATCAGGATACCGTAGTGGGTTCAGCACTCAGTCAGCCCTTCTGCGTATTTGCGAAGATGTTAGGCGTAATATAGATAGAAGACGCATGACCATCCTAATTTTGTTTGATTTTAGTAAAGCATTTGATACAGTTCCGCATCTACAACTTCTTTTGAAACTAAAGAAGACCGGACTTTCTCATTCGGTTCTTGACTGGATTTTCTCATATCTGACAGGAAGAACTCAAGCAGTTATTGATGATCACGGAGACTGCTCTACGTGGCTACCTACGACGTCAGGAGTTCCGCAGGGTTCTGTCCTTGGACCGCTCTTGTTCTCGCTGTACATCAATGACATCGGTTCTGCATTACAAAATTCACAGCACATGATATTTGCTGACGACACCCAAATTTATCTTGATTGTTGTCCGTCACAACTCAACCAGGGCATTAGGTTGATATCTGAAGATGTCCATGCTATAGCTAACTTTGCGGTAACAAATGGTCTCAAGCTCAATATTTCTAAGTCTAAGATTCTTATACTAGGCAGTAATTCTTACACCCGCCAGCTGGATTTCTCTGAAATATTACCGATCACACTAAATGGTGTTATTCTTCCATTCGTTAACGAAGCCCGCAATCTGGGTGTCACTATGGAGTGTAACTTGTCGTGGAAAGCTCAAGTACAGCATATATCACAAAAAGTGCATTTTACTATTCACAAGTTGAAGTTTCATCGCAATGCTCTTTCCATGGAAGTAAGGAAGTTACTTATCACTTCTCTTATTTTCCCTCAATTAGATTATTGCTGCCTTGTCTATCACAACTTATCAGATGAACTAAATACAAAATTAGAACGCCTTGTCAACCATTGTATTCGTTTTATCTTTGACTTGCGACGGGACACTCATATCACAACTTTTAGACGTCAACTTGGCTGGATCACAGTACGATCAAGACGTCTTTACTTTCTTGGTATAGCTATGTTTAAGGTTGTCCGTCAAAGTACACCAGCCTACATACAAGAATTATTTACACGAACAACAACTCCAGTTGAACGACCCTCAAGGCAGCCTCGATCAAGCTTTGTCATCCCTTCTCACCGTACAGCGACTTACCATGAAGGGTTTTCGCTATCTGGCATTTATTTCTGGAACTCATTACCATCTAATATTACTACGTCGCCGAGTTTAGAAGTTTTTAAGAATCGAATCTATACTTATTTATTTAACTATGTAGATACATGCTAGGGTTAACGATGTTAGTGTAGATTGTTTTTAATTGCATATTCTTAGTTTATATTTTCATTTATATTTTATATTCTAATTATAGTATTTCTATTTATATTTAATCTTACTTTTAGTCTTATTTACTTTATTTACTTTTTTTGTATCATTTTTTGTATCACTTTTGAATGTATCATTTTGCCAAAGGCTTGCCAAGGCATAATAAACAAATCAATCAATCAATCAATCTCTCTCTCTCTCTCTCTCTCTCTCTCTCTCTCTCTCTCTCTCTCTCTCTCTCTTTCTATCTCGACGCGTGCCACCGAAGCAAGGGATAATCGTTCAACTACTTCGCGACATGTGGTATCACCTCGCATGCAACTCAGGAAAAGAATCGAATGACGACGACGTCACAGCTAGAAGAAAAATGCATCGTCGATAAAGTCCAAAGTCCGAGCTCTATTGTAACTCCAAGAATCCCCCGCATACAAAATTAAGCCCTCCAGGACCTATATGAGGACGGGAAAATGCCCGAAAAAGGAAGTAGTCGACAGTTCAATTTTGTAGTTCATAGTGCAGTCAGTCGCCGGGCAGTCAGTAGACAGTCAGTTGGCGATAATTACCGCGGAGGAACCCCACCCTGTAGAGTCAACTAAAGTCCAGAGTGAGTACTGAAAATAAAAACGGTCGAACAGTCTAAATTCTGTTCGAATTTACTTTTTCTCAGTTTTAATCATACGGAATTTATCTAAAGTTTAAAAGAAATTGAATTCAATTGTTTTCTGCCGTTTTTGTACAAGTCCACACTGTTTATTTCGTTTTACTGTTTTATCGAACCTTAAGTATCGCGTTAAGTGTATTGTGTCGAAAAATAACGATCGCTCGTGCACGGTAATAGCGAACGTGCGTGTATCACTTAATCGGTTATTTGAATAAATTCTAACAGCTTCACGAATCATCGAGTATAACGATTTTTATTTTTAACAAACGATTGCCATTAATTTTCCCTTCAACGCATCGGTTACCGGCGAAACAACTTCACCAGGGAAACCAAACGTAAGTACCAACGCAATTTTTCTAATTTATTTAATCTGATATTTCCGTAAATTTTTCCCCAAGTGAAAGTAACCTACAATCTTCCTTCCACCCAAAATCCCTCCCTCCGCGGGGTAATTTATCAATTTAGTTTATCGAGACGAGTGACGGGTTAACGCGAATAATCAACGAGCATTCTCAGCCCTGTCCCGAGTAATTTTCCGAAAGGTTAGACTCAAAAGGGGGCTTGCGTCTTCGGTGTTTCTTATCAGGTGTGGTAAAGGGAGGATTCATCCTCCTTGACCAGAATACGGAAAACTCACGCCGAAACGCCTCACACGTCTTAAATTTGTCGGTTTTTGTAAAAACACCGCGCGGATTTGACGTAACACACGTCCTGTAATTCCTGGTCATCGTGTTGCACGGCCGCATGATGAACTTTGAGTGCTTCAGGTTGACATGAGTTAATCGGTCCAACGATAAGCCATCCAAATATTGATAATTGTACAATAGGCGAAGGTGGTGTGCCCTTGATGATGTGAGGCTTGTTAACCTGTCCATAAATATCTGCTCCAATTATGATGTCAATTAACCGTGGTATGAGAAAGTCCGGATCCGCCAGCTTCAGTTTCACTATGTGAGACCATGTCCGAGCTGGCGACTCAAATGATATCAAATGAGTTGTAATTGTGTTGAGAATGTGAGCCAGTACCGTGACTTTCTCTTTAGTGTGAGTAGAGCACATGGTAAGTTAAACCGAGCCACGTGTCTGCGTTGAGTGTCTTCCTCCGATCCCTGTGATCGAAATTGATAAGTGCTTGCGTCGTGTATTGAGTTTCCGAAAGAGCTCTTCCGTAATGAAAGTCAATTCCGATCCAGGATCGATGAGTGCCTAGTGAGTCAATGCCGATGAGTGAATGTGTGCGAGTGCGGTGGCCAGTATTGTTGAGCATTTCTGCGTGAGTCGCACCGATGAGAGGACGATTGCGTTAACACCCTATTGTGTTGACGACTGTGTCTGGATTGGTTGAGCGTTGGTAGGTGTTGCAGGTAGCGCTACAGCATGCAGTATGGTGTGGTGTCGTCTTGAGCATTCCACGCAAGTCCGAGTCGATCAGCAACATTTTGTCACCAGGCAGTTATAACACAGCCTGGATTTTTCCACCATCTTGCGCCGTGCAGCCACTGTGAGCTGACGGAACTCTGGACACATCACGATGAAATGCCCAAGAGTTTGACAGCAGTGTCAGGCGTACACGGACGCGTTGTTGCGTGATGGCGGAGCACCGCGGTCTGTGTTACCTGCAGCATGATGTGCAGATGCACGTTGTGTCCTGGCCTTCGCAGAAGGAGGATTCGCCGACGACGTTCGATGCGAGTTCCGGAGTGACCTACACCATCTCCAAAGCTCTTATCTTGGTCTCAGCGAATCCCTCGATCATTGCGAAGGTCGGGAAATTGGATGAGCGGCCCAGCGTCGTCTCCCAGGCCTCACGCGTGGTTTGGCCTATCTGCCCACTCAGCCGCCTTATCAGCACGCAATCCCAAAGTTCTTCCTTCGTTGCCAGTGAAGAAAGAACCTTGTTGGCCTCGGAGATCGATGTGACAAGGGATGAGAGCGGACCCGCATCCCCTGAGATCGGTTTGGTTGATAAGAGCGCGTACAGACGCTCCTGCACCAATAGACGCTTGTTCTCGTAGTGAGACGCGAGCGTCTCCCATGCTAGATTAAATGATTCGCTTGTGAGGGCGAACCCAGAAATACGTTTCGCTGCCGGGTCGGAAACTCAGCTGCGCAGATACAGAAGCCGCTCAACGTCGGCTAACCTGGTGTTGGAAATGACTAGCGACGTGAACAAGTCACGGAACGATGGCCATCCGGTATAATCGTCTTTGAACGCCGGCAGCTTGATATCCGGCAGCTTAGTTTGGGACCTCGGCGGTGTGGCTACTGGTGCAGGAAGGCGCAGTTGAGCCAACTTCTCCATGGCTTCCCGTGCGGCTATCTTGCCGTTGAGTGCCAATTTGGCCTCGATATTTTGCGTGTCGTCCGCAAAATACTCGTACTCCATGTGGGTCGGAGGCCACGAAGACTCCAACAGCACACGTTCCTTACGGAAGTCGCTGTGGAGCTGATCTGCTCGACCATGGTATCGAGCGAGGTCATGGAGAGGGATTGCGATCCCTCGTCAAGCGTCATCCAGATGTGGTGCAGCGCTGCGATGCGTCGTTGCTGCGATTGAACCTTTAACACCAGCTTAGTTGCCAGGCGAGCCGGTGATCGGGTCCTTTTCGCATTCGTCGTGGCCTCAGGGACCAGCAACATCTTCTTCTCCTCAGAATCACCAGGCGCCACCTCGGCGTCTGAAGAGTTGCGCTCAGAAGTTACTGGCCTGAATACCCCGTTCCAACGATAGAAAAAAAAACAACGAAGTTGCTTCGCAAAGCGCTACGTTACCACACTGCTACTTGACGAGTCCAGATGAGCCGATGAGGATACTGCGATGTGGATGTCGCAGAGTCCCACGTCGAGATGAGCCGAGAATTGTGTGGCGAAGGTAGGTAAACCCTGGTCTTGCCTGCGCGTGAGTCGAAATCCGACTCGAAGAACTAAATGTTAAGATTTCCTTCTGGTGTTGTAGGAATGGATCTGAAAGATATCGAAAAAGGATGAGTTTTCACTCACGGCAGGGGTGAAACAACCAGACCAAAAGATGTAGGTAGAGAAAGTGGTGCATTCTAACGCTCACTGTCACACCACAAAAAAAATATATAAAAAAATAGTACAAATAAATTGAGAGTGAATTTCGGGTGAGAAGCACAAATAATTATATTAATTGTATGCTGTCATTTGTGAGGTGAACGTGGTGCAACCCTCGCTGCAGAGCACGCCACGAGATGAGATTTGTGAGGATGCACAAATGAGAAATAATCATTTCAATAAACTCTGAGTGAGTTTATTGAGAGAGAGTGAGAATAAATAAGTGAGAATAAATAAGTGAGAATAAATAAGTGAGAATAAATAAGTGAGAATAAATAAGTAAGAATAAATAAGTGAGAATAAATAAGCACATATAATTATATTAATTGCGTGCTGTAGATTTGATGTGAAACGTGGTGCAGCCCGCGCTGCACAGCACGCCACGCGATGAGACTCTATGAGGATGCACAAATGAGATTTATTCGCCTCACCAACATTGAATTTATATAAATTATGAAGGTGTACTCTAACCGTTTATTTTAAGTCCAGTTGAGGACGAATATGATGAGTAGATCCGGGTGATGGTGATAAAAGTCCGAGGTGAAAACTGAGGATTGTGTCGTGCCAGCCGGTTTTCACAGAAGTGTTTAAATTTCTCAATATGGCTGCGTTGTACAAAAGCGTCGTTATGCGACGCTGAAGTCAAGTGAGAGAAAGACAGCCGCTCGCTTTAGCAGCATGCCTGCGAGGCGCTGCCTCGGCTACCCTCGCTACAGCCGAGCGCAGCATATCACCCAGCAGCAATAGGTCGACGCACGGCGAATATCGATTGCCGTGTTTCAGCTCATTTTCCAAAAGTTTTTTTAATTCGCGTATAATGTCTAGGTGTATGTTAATTCTGAATAAAATATTCTTATTGATCATAGTAGGGCAACAATCCCGTAGGATTGGAAAACATTTTTCCATCATAGAGTTCAGTGGTACTTGGATGTCGATTTCCGAACGGTCGCAATTCGATGAGCGTAACGAGGTCGCTCTGCCCGCACGCGATTGCCCGCATGGCCTCGTAGTACAGTCCAGCTTCGTTCTTTATTCGTAGAATATCATTGGGTAGGAACCCGAGAATTCCTCCGAGTGAAAAAGGATGAGGATGCAGTGCATAGTGCAGCCTCGTGGTTCCTTGAATAATAAATGTTTAATTGTTTGCGCTTCTTGTTTTCTTCGATTACAGGATAGGGATGCGTGTGGGAAATTATTACTTGATCCTGATATTTAAGGAAGGTGAAATAAGTACTATTCTTTCATTCTACCTTATTCCTTGCTTTCTCCCTTATACTAGTATTTGCACCCGTATCTGCATTCCCGCCCTCTACAATAGTATACCAGGTGTACAAGTATGAAATGCGGATTTCAGACAACAGATGGCACACGAATGCAGTTTGTGCTATAAAGATTTGACTCTGCGCCATTTTGTTGTGTCATCAACAAGTATCAGACGCGCATGAGTGATAAATTGGAAAAGTGTGTGGATAGTGTTGTGTTGTTGTGTTCAATATGTCAAAATTTATACCGAACAAAGAGCATTCGCGGACAGCATTAATTTTTTGTTTTCATTTGAAGAAAACTGATGCTGAATCACACCGATTACTTCGATAAGCTTATGGTGAATATGCTCCACCGCAAGATACATGTGAACGATGGTTTCGGCGTATCAAAAGTGGTGACTTCGATATTGCAGACAAGGAACGTGGAAAGCCGCAAAAAAAAAAGACGAAGATGTGGAATTGCAACCATTGTTGGACGACGATGATTCGCAAACACAAAAACAACTCGCCGAGCAATTGGGCGTTAGTCAACAAGCTGTTTCCAATCGGCTACGAGATATGGGAAAGATTCAGAAGACCGGTAGATGGGTACCGCATGAGTTGAACGACCAACAAATGGAAAAGCGCAAAAACACATGCGACATATTGCTCGCTCGGTACAAAAGAAAGTCGTTTTTGCATCGTATAGTTACACGAGATGAAAAATGGATTTATTTTGAGAATCCTAAGCGTAAAAAATTATGGGTAGACCCGGGCGCACCATCCACATCGACCACTGTTGATTCACAAAACTCGGGAAATATCGATAAGGGACCGAGCATATGTCAGATCTGTACAAGACTGGTCACTCGACAGACAAATATTTTTAAATCATTCCCCCTTCAAATAACAATAAACCCAGCTTCGAAGCCCTTTTACTTATCATATGCCAGATTTGTAAAAAAAACAGGACTTGGCTGACAAATGTCTTAAAATCTTCTCCCCCTCGAATAACAACCCCCACCCCCTTGACGATCCTCCACTCACTATATACGAGGTATGCAATAAGCGTGGGCATACTGCCGAGCGTTGTTACAACATTTTTCCTCCTGAAAGGAAAGAGTCAGAAGAAATATCAATATTTTGTCAACTTTGCCAAAATCATGGACACGCAGCAAACAGGTGTCCCTGTTCACCCTCAGCCCGACCCCCCAGGTTTATGTCTTGACCGCAAGCACAGGTACCATTCAATCTCCGATACCAGAATTCAAGCGAAATTCATTGTCAAATATGTCAAAAAGAAGGCCACGGGACCCATATTTGTCCATATGGTAACAATCATGCCCAACCTTTAAATAATAATCGATTGGAGAATCGCGGAAATTTTAATAATTCCTATAACAAACCCATCGATTCAGCAGGACTATATTTTTATTACAAACAATCCGGTCACTTCATCCGTGAGTGTTCCGCTCGAAGGAATAACGAAGCAACATATGGAAATGGGGGAAACCGAAGTGGTCTTCCAAGTACGCGTGCGCCCAGGGAGACTCCACTGAACATGCATCCAATCCGTATTGTTTCAATCGCAGCTTCAACACTCAACCGCGAGTAGTCCGAATCTTTAATATACAATTGCATCGAGAAAGTAGCGTTTCGACGGTTACGATAACGATATGGAAGCTAATATCCTCTACACGCTTATGGTTGATACCGAAGCCGAGTCGAATATTTTGAAGAAACGATTTGTGAGTAAACATAACGATATAAATCGCGGAGAAATTCTGCAACTTGATGATATTACAACAAATTCAATTCTTACTTTGGGTCTTACCATACAAACTTTCGGACGTTTCGCTACTTTCCATGGTGTAGATAATAACTTCCCCATAAAGGAAGCTGCTATATTGGGCCACAAAATACCTCGATGGCAATCGCGTGAAAATTGAATCCGAAAAACGACAATTGAAAATGCAGAATGTAAGAATACCATTTGCAACTCAGGAAACTATTGTTACACCTGCAGTCTCCACCAACTTGTGCTTCGTGAAAGTAAAAAATTTGGATTTACGGGAATGTTATTTGCCTCCCCTGAATGCAGGTGAAAGTATAAATATAGAAAGCGGGTTTGTAATACACAATAATAGTAAAGCTTATATTTACGAGACTAATAGCAATTTGTACTCCATACACATCCAGGTACCAGTATTAGAGTTAATGCAATCAGAGGAATTAACGTACAGTACGGGAGTAAGAGAATCCACTGACGATTCAAAGACGAAAAAGGAACAACAGGTAATAAGTTCAGTCAAAGAAATAAAAGACAATAAGTCCTCGGACGGACTGAGTAAAGCAACAAGTAAAGATAAAGTCAATTCAAATGTGAATATCGAACAAAAATTAATTCTGATGGGAAAGAATGTGTTCTTATTAGAGGCAATACCCCGCGGAGATATAGAAACTTCTTTGGAGACCATGTCTGGATTTTTGAAAATAAATTAAGGAAGAAATAAGAAATTGTCCAGAAATTATTGAAGAAGCTTATGAAAACCGGGTGAAAAATGAAAAATCAAGTAAAGAAATTGGTAAAGTAAAAATAGAATATCAAGTTAAAAATTGGGAGTCTAGCTCGCGAAATTTCATGGAACTCTGTATGTCGGATTCGAGCAAGGAGAACTCTTATATTGAACCGGTAGAGATGATTGTACCTAAGGAAAACGTTGTCTATCCGAATTCGAGAGAGGAAAGTAAACTGTGTTATCAGGGAGACTTGCTTTGGTTCCACAGGGGTGTCTGTGCTGATAAAACGGGCAGCGCTCATTGGAGAATTAAGGGAGCTCAGCTTACATTTTTGGGAAAAACTGTGGCTATGGAAAGGACCGAATCACTTCAATATTTTAATAACGGTGTTCATGAAAAGTGTGTTTGAGTGTTGGAGGGCTGGAAGGCTTTGTCGAGTATGATCAATAAATACGGCAGCCAAGGGATTATCCTCGCTCGCATAATAATTTTCAAGTATTAAATTCCCAAAGTCTCGTACACGATTCGAATATGTAATAACAGACTCATTTTCTCTCGGATATATAAATCCTAGTTCACCTTGCAGCTGATACACATTTCTCGTCGGTGAGAAATATTTTTGATAAATTTACCCAAATCTTCTATTGTTTCAAAAGTTTGCCCCTGTATGGTGCGACGGGGTTCGCCAAATATTTTTATGCGGACTTCTTTTACTAAATTTGATTAGGCGCCTGTCCCCATCATAATCAAGGCTTCTTTGCATCCTTGGATAAATATACCCAATGAGAAAGTATCACCGTCATAATTCGGTATGATAGCCAGAGCATCTCGAGGAGACAACGTTTGATTATTATTAACCATTATGGAAGAAAGGTCGGGTACAGGGTGACTGGTCTCAATTGACTTCTTAAGAGGAAAATTCACGGGCGGTATTTTACTGGGTTATCAGTAGTATGTGTACACCTTTGCTCCATCCCACTCCTTCCCCCACCACGCGGCTACCCCTACCTCCCCACTTTTCCACTGCCGCGCTACCCACTCTGCTTAACCAGTATCGGTAACGTGTAGATAGTAAAGTGAGGTGGTGTGGGTACCCTGGTGAACAAGGAAGAGTGGAGATAAAAGCAGGATTGAGCAAAGGTGTACACATACTTGGAATAAAATTTGTAACTCACCCTTATGGTGGCAGCATCTATGGCGGCTCTTCAGGGTGACGGACACAATAATTAATCCATGGTACACACATATGCATGCACGCACGCACACACATGCACGCACAGACACACACGCACACGCACGCACACGCACACACTCTCTCTCTCACTCACTCAGTCACTCAGTCACCCACACATCAACATCCGCAGCTACGCGTCCGGGTAAAATGAATTACTCGCACCTATGGAGCGTGGCCACCGTCAGGGGTACGCATGCGTATCCCCATCAGTGTATCGTTACCGCACGTTTCCTCGATCCGATCTAGATCTCCGTCTTCGTCAATTCAATGTTCGAGGCCGAATACTACGCACTTCACAAGCAACACCGGTAACGTACTAATCGGCGGTTCGGGGTGAAATAGCTGCGGCCAATCGACGTATATCGATTCCTCGAAATCGACCAACAGCACCTCGCAGCACCCGTCATCACTCACGTCGATGATTTCCCCGCGCATGGCCCTTTGACACCGCATAACCACACAAGTCTCCCCAACGCACAAGTCCTCAATCACAAATCACCTCCTCTCAACGCACTCCTCGATATATAACTTATCTAAATTGTCCTCCAGTTCGCACACTGCCGTACACATTAGCTCCGTCCGCAGACACACGGTATTATCATCGGTGCTACATATTGCCCAACACAAAAAAGCTTCCGATAGATCCCAGTCTAGATATCGCGGATACGTTTTAAGATTTTTTTATTTAGACTTTTGTTGTGCACTGCTAAAGACAGACTGAATGCTCAAGATGCTGCTGGCGGGGATCACAGGGTTTGAAAGTAACAAACGCCCCTCTGAATCATAACTAGGTGTCCAGAGCTCTGAATGCAACGACAGCGGTTTTGCACGTGCGTACCGCTTTGTGCTGCGCTCCTCGCGCAGCGCTTGCTCTGCAGTAAAAGACGCATATGATACCGTACCGCGAGAGTCCTCGATTATAATTTATATATAATTATAAAATAAGAGACACAGTAAGACGATGTATTAATTCTTAATTAATCAATATTTTATTTAAATCACTTTACACATATTTATCGTCCTATGCAACATCCCTGCAAACACGGTAATATTCACTCGGAGATTCCGCTGCCGTTAAATTAATTTTTATCACTGTCTGATCGTCGAGAGGCAAAAGTATTGTAATATTCACGTACTATTCTGTCGTTTTTCATTACATTATCGCTAAAGAGATTATCAAATCGCGACATGGTGAAGCCGCACGACATAAGATGCAGGAATACAATACAAAATTGTCCACACACATCCGACGTATTATTCTGTAGCTGCTTGAGGCCGTACCGATAGAACTTGCACTTTCTTCGTAGTCGTGCGAGATGTTGCGGTATAATCGATGGTAGCCCGTAGCTATCAAAGTACATTCCTTTTCCATGATGGTTAACGTACATGGCGATCCAATGCTCTCCAGGTCCGTCGTGGTTATCCGTGTTAACTACGAGCCCTGCCGGTAACGACCATATACGAAAAATTCTGTCAGCTGAGTATACGCCAACGGTTGAAAGTGGTAGATACTGCAGACTTTCGTAGAGTTGTCTAGTGTTCATGCTGAACACATAGTCAATGATTAAATCATGACTTATACACTTTGAAAGACGTATATATTAAGTTTGGGAAAAAAAAAGTTCGTGGCGTTTTTTTAGTAAAATTAAACTGGTTTTCTTATAGTGTGAAAATAAATTTATTTAAACCAAATATGCTCCATTATTATCGACAATGTTTCGCCATTTTTCGGGTAGAGCCATGATGCCATCGGTGAAGAACTTCTGTGGTTCCTGCTCGAAAAACTGAAACAAGTGGTTTTCACAGGCTTCTTTTGAAAGCAGCTTAATTTCATTGAGAGAGTTCTGCCGAGATTGGAATAAGTGATAGTCAGAGGGTACTAGACTATACGGTGGATGCATCAAAACTTCCCAACCAAGCTCTCGCAATTTTTGACGGGTCATCAAATAAGTGTGTGGTCGGGCGTTGTCATGATGGAAGACAACACCTTTTCTATTAATCAATTCGGGCCGTTTTCTTTCAATCGATTGGCATAATCTCTCTAGTTGTCCACAGTAGAGTTGGAAATCAATTGTCTGACCAAATGGAAGTAACTCATGGTGGACGATTTCCTTCCAGTCCCACCACACACACAGCATCACCTTTTTCGCCGTCAATCCTGGCTTCGCGAACGCTTGTGACGGCTCACCATCCCGTGTCCGCCATCTTTGACGCTTCCGATTGTCGTACGTGATCCATTTTTCGTCACCGGTTATGACACGTTTCAGAAATGGCTCGATTTCATTGCGTTTCAGCAGCGCATCGCAGATGTTAATGCGGTGCATCATGTTTTTCGCGCTGAACTCATGAGGAACCGATACATCGAGCTTCTTTTTGTAGCCAGCTTTGTGTAAATGGTTCAAAATAGTTTTGTGGTCAATGCCTAGCTCCATACCAATATCGACACTGCTGATATACTTATCTACCAGAGCGTGACTCATCTTTCACATAAAAATTACCAGAACGAAAGCAAGCGAACCATTTCCGCGCAGCAGATTTTGATAAAGTACCTTCATCGTACATAGCACAAATTATTTCACAAGCCTGCGCAGCGTTCTTTCCTTTGTCGTAATAATATTGCAAAATGTAGTGCAAATTTTCATTACTTTTCTCTATTTTCAAACGCAAACAACTTTCCAATCACTGCACCAATTTTAATGTTTATGCACTCAAAGTAACGCTCGAAGTGTCACATTTCCAACGAGCGTTTAGTGGTGTCGGTGTTATCTGTATTTCCGGACTTATTTACAATTGATGCCATCTATCGGGAAAAATGCCACGAACTTTTTCCCAGACCCAACATATATATATCTATAATTAACAAAAGTAGAGGAACTATTGATTAAACGAAAGATTTATGACCTTTAAAATGTTCACACAAACACTTTATGTAAATTATCAGCAGCAAAAATAACAATTATTCTTCCATATAAAGGGTGTCCCAGCAAGAGCGCCGGATTTTAATTTGCCGCCATTTTGTTAATACGAGTTGTACGGTGATTTTTTTTTGACATTTGTCACGTACCGACCACGCGATTTAAGAATATGGAGAAGTATTCAAACCAACAACGTTTAATTATTGTAAAAACACATTATAAAAATGGTGAAAGTTTTGCGAAAACAGTTCGCCAATTACGTCAAGTTTTTGGTCGCAATAATGCGCCAAATGAATCGACAGTGAGGCGTTTAATTACAAAATTTGAGACCAAATTTACGCTGATGGATCAGAAGATCTTTGTTCGTCGTCGTCCTTGTCGATCACTCGAAAATATAGCCACAGTAACGGAATCTGTGGCCGAGAATCCAGGAACTTCCATTCGGCATCGTGGTCAACAATCCGCATTAATTTGATGATGTTCCAACACCCAACCAGCAAATTCACGGCGCTGCGCATTGTCCCTTGGCTTGATTTCTTGCACCAATTGAACCTTGTACGCGTGCAAATGCAGATCTTTTACCAAAATTCGTTGCATAGTGCTACTGGAAATGTTTAATTGTTGACCACGATGCCGAATGGAAGTTCCTGTATTCTCGGCCACAGATTCCGTTACTGTGGCTATATTTTCGAGTGACCGACAAGGACGATGACGAACAATGATCTTCTGATCCATCAGCGTAAATTTGGTCTTAAATTTTGTAATAAAACGCTTCACTGTCGATTCATTTGGCGCATTATTGCGACCAAAAACTTGACGTAATTGGCGAACTGTTTTCGCACAACTTTCACCATTTTTGTAATGTGTTTTTACAATAATTAAATGTTCTTGGTTTGAATACTTCTCCATATTCTTAAATCGCGTGGTCTGTACGTGACAAATGTAAAAAAAAATTCACCGTACAACTCGTATTAACAAAATGGCGACAAATTTAAATCCGGCGCTCTTGTTGGGACACCCTTTAGAAACTATCCACGGCTAGCCTTCGAAACAGAGTACAATTCATAATAGATTAATGATATTCCCAGTTATACCCGGGTGATAGAAGAAAGATCGGTATATAAGGATTAATCTCCTTTTCTTCTGAGATTATATTGATAAGTCTCTCGTAAAATATTGGAATCTATAGCAAAAATACCAACATATTATATATACTGTAACATAGTTACATGCGCTAGAGCGATATTATAATTCCGAACGGTTATAAGAGCCGAATTTATATTTGAAGCATCGAGTACAGCGGACGCTAGGCCGACGAACCCGGACCTAGCGTAAAAACGTGTGACGTCACGTCTCTGGAATTCGCTCGTCGACGAAAACAGCAGGTCAGCGACCAGCTGGCTTTGCTCGGCGACGAGGGAGAGCCAGGGGGCGTGACAACGGTTGCTCGCATAATCGAGCGAATTTGGCGAAATTCAAAAACCGAAGCCACGGATGACGTAGGAGGCACCAGTATGGGGGAAGAGTCTATAAAAGAGCCTGCACCGGAAGGAAGGCTCTCTTTCCGATAGGAACAGTTTTCTTTTTAACAAGTACCGTTACACAAGTTTCGTTCCAGAGTGATAGATGCAGTGAGTTAGACAGGCGAGATAATTAAGAGACCAGGAAGAAACGATTGGTCGATAGAATTAAAGTGGGATATTTCTAGAGATAGTTAGGAATAATAGTTGTAGGATTAAGTGGAGAAAGATAAGCCAAGAATTAAGTGCATCCGAATACGCGAGTAATGTTTAAGGAATAAAATTAAATAGTGTGGTCTTTAAACCTGTGGTATAGACGAGAATCGCAGAATCGTGAGAGTGGAAGGGAGAGAATGTGGAAGCAGAACAGGAGTGAAAGAGAAAGAAGTGTAAACAGAGTTTATACACTCTGTCCAAAGAGAATCTGATGCGTGTGGTTGTGTGTGTGGGGGCTCACGAGTCAAGACTAATGCATAGGCCTGTAACCGAAGCACAAGACGAGGATACCGAGAATTTGCGCTAGAATAAGAAGAAATAACGTCGAAATAATCACCGGAATTCCTAAATTTAAAGACATCGATGATCGTAAAAATAAGTCTACTGAAGTGAAAAGGAAACGAGAAATAGATTAAGATCAATGGTGAACGTCAGATTTAGGAGCATAGGTTAAATCGATACACATTAGCTAGTAGTATATAAGGAAGTAGGATTAAATACGTGAATTTTACGTCGGCAGTGCAAGCTAGAACCGCCCGATTGGATGAGAGAGAGAGAGAGAAAGTGTAACGAGGATAAAAGAAAAAGAATTGTACACAGGGTTCATACACTCTGTACAAAGAGCGAGTGCGATGCGAGTGACAGATAGTCTGAGGATGTATGTGTACCAAACGAACAGCAATCATGCTACTCGAATAGAACAATAAACCTTTGTAGACACAGAGCATGAATGCATACAAAATAAAATTATAATTGTAGAAATAAACGCCGAAAATACGGAATTAAATGGTCGTTCTAGAAAAATTCGAGTGACCGTAATTAATAAATGACATTTTATGAAATTGTTTCTACTTTGAATAAAGCCTCACTGTCAACCACTACGAAGTCTCTATTAATTAGTCATGTGATCGAGCCCGAATTCCCACGATAAATAAAATGTATGTGAACGTGAAAAATTACCGTTACAATATATAAGTAACATTATACCATAGAACACTCGTAAGATGCGAGGCCTTCGCAGTAGGCGCGTAATTGAAGTGTGTTTCAATGCACGCTCTATATGCATAAGCATTGTTAGGAGGCGACACAAGTTTCTGATTAAAAAATGAATGCAGCAGATTATTGACTGGTCCTACTTTAATGGCCTCACCCTTCTCCTTTGCGCCTGGAGTTTCTATCTTAACACGCATACTCAGCATGGTATGTGGAAGATAAATCTACTCATCGCTCTGGCCCGGTATGACAAACTCTATCGATGAATCACCCGGCAACGATGAGAATGTTTTATATATATATATATATGAGGCCATTAAAGTAGGACCAGTCAATGCTTATGCATATAGAGCATGCATCTAGAGCATTATGCATTGAAACACACTTCAATTACGCGTTTACTGCGAAGGCCTCGCATCTTACGAGTGTTCTATGGTATAATGTTACTGTTTAAGAATCAACAAAAATGTTGAGAATCCGTCCGGTGATGGCTTGACTGACCTGTGAAGATATTGAAACAATGTGAGAACTCACTCGAGGCAAGAGGAAATAAAACTAGACACCGAGATGTTATTTTGAGGAAGCGGTTGATTCCACCTTCCTTTTTATTGTAGAAATACAATTTAAATACGAATGCGTGGACGCTACAATTGAAGTTTACACCAAATTAATTCAATTTAGAAGATTGTCCGAAATATTAGATTTTAAAAAACAAATACAACTCATAAAAAAGATTGATAATTGAGCTCTAAATTGACATATGACGAGCAGCACACAATTGTATTAATTGTGCGCTGAGTGAAAAACATGAGCAAGCGGTGCATGCAACGCAGTGATAACTACGCTGCACGACACGCTCAGACTGGTGAGTGCCAACATAAATGAGCTAGTAATTGGAGTTTGCATTATAATGTGAGCAGCATACAATTGTATTAATTGTGTGCTGAGTTTAAACTTGAGACAGCGGTGCGCGCAACGTAGTGAAAGCTACGCAGCACGACATGCTGATACCATTGAGTGTTAAACTTTGTGCGTAATTCACTGCAACCACTCAGCACTGTATTGCAAAGTGATTGCAGCGAATTAATGAGAGGATGTACAATAACCCGTGTCTGAGTGCAGTGATTTTGTGTGCGACCAGCTACGCAATTAGCACTGCTTAGCACACTGCAAACAGACACTGAGGCTATACAAATGAACTGCGTATAGTCACTGTGCCTTCCCAGCAGAGTTTCTGGAGGGAAGCACAGTGAATAGACCACACCGGTATAATTATATTAATTATACCGGCTAAAGCAAGTGAGGAGAGCATGATGCTGCATGTGCTGCAGCGCACGCCACGAGTGAGCCAAAGTGGTGATGCACCGTATTTCTCTCCTCACTGACAGTGAATTTCTACCAAATTATGTCAATGTACTCTTACCTTGAGCAAATGAGTCCTGATGAGCGAGATGTTGAGCGAGTCCGATGTATAAATCCATGAAACAGTCCGAGAGTCTGGATGCGTGCTGTTCTTGCCGGTGCGTGCGAAAAAGTGCCAAATTCTCAAGATGGCTGCGAGTATGAAAATTTCGTTGGGCGCTGGAGTCAGTTGAGCGAGACAGCCGGTGAGCGAAACCGAAGTCAAGCGAGAGACAGCCTCTCGCTTGACGCGGCGTGCCAGTGAGGCACATCCTCGGCTTCGCGAAGCCCATGCTTCGGCTGTCTTCGACTGAACCGAACACCGTGTAGCAAAGGAGCGCAACAGGTAGGCGCACGACGATTATCGATCGTCGTGCGCCAGCTGATTTTCCAACAGTTACAGAGGGTAAAATGGATGATTCGGCCGATGCTACTAAGGGGCTTGTATCCCGACGGGGCGTATTAGATAAGAATAGAACGGTCAACCTCCTCGGCCATTTGCGCTGCGATATCTTTAATCAAGAGAGGTTTTTGCTAAACGGTGTTGATACACACGTTGTATGTATCACGGTGTGCTAAATAAAATTAACCGATACAAATGCGATCTGAACACCGCTACCAGGATCAAAGCATGGCTCTGCCATAGCGTGCAAATGGCCTTCTTATGGGAATATAGAACTATTACATCGCGGTGTGTCGGTTTGTCAGAAGAAGATAGAAAGCCATTACGTCATGAACAGTCTTCAGATTCTACAATCTCTTCAGAACATAAAGGATCATACGGTGGGAGTGTATCCAGCAGATCGTACCTCGATGGTTTAGACGGAGCCGTCGGCATTCGTGGTTATCACTGATGGACATAAGCTACCCGGAGCCCACTGGGTCGCAATGTACGTCGATCGAGATGGACACGACTGGTTCTTCGACAGTTACGGCCTACCACCAATCATCCCACAGCATCTCTCACGGCTCCGAAGAAATTGCAGACTCCGCTGTAATGCAACTCAGCGTTAAGGCCCTAATTCACAATGCCGCGGACAGTATTGTGTTATGTTTCTTCATCAAATTGCTACTGGTATTCACCGATTTAGAGGCGTATTTTCGAATGATTTGCAGGTAAACGATAAAATAGTTGATGAGTATTATAATGCGTATATCGATAAGTGCAGCAAATAAAAATCTCAAGGTGTAGCTTTCGACACGAATAGTTGTGTCGGCGGGGGTTATAGAAAAAAGCATCTACGTTGTATACAGCACTGTTTTTCTCGTTCTCGATATTTATACGAAAATAAACGTTTTAAAAAATGTACATATTTTTTCGACTCCTATTTTATTGCTTTCAACAGAAATCATACGAGTGGTGATACGTTTCGGATCTCAAGTTTCGCTGACCTGCAATACTACTGACTGTAAGTGTCAGGCTTCGTACACGTGCAATACTGCTGACTGTAAGTCTTAGGTTTTGCACACGTGCAATACTGCTGACTGTAAGTCTTAGGTTTTGCACACGTGCAATACTGCTGACTGTAAGTCTTAGGTTTTGCACACGTCCAATACTGCTGACTGTAAGTCTTAGGTTTCACACGCGTGCAGTACTGCTGACAATATACCCATGTCATCGGCGGCATTTTTGACTCACTTTCAACACGCCACCATATGATGCAGCGTGAGCTGCTACTGCAAAAAAAAAGAAAGACGTCATCAAGAAAGGAGGCAACCAGAAATAAGCCAGACATCGTTGAGCTAGCTACTCAGTCAGTCGTCATTCGTCATCAATCGTACTCATCCAAATCTGCAATTATGAAAAAATCTACAACTCATCCAAATCTGAAAAAATTGACGGAATTCCGGCCTGTAAAAAAACTGACCGAATTGGTAGTCGGCAAGGACTATAAAATCACCAACATTAGGACTGCGCAAACAACATGGGGGAACAAAATTACCATTGCTGTAGGCAATGAATTCACGTCTTTCCTACCGGCGAGATTCGTCAAAGCCTTCGAAGAAGACGACGACCTGTTCCAGCGAATGGTAACCACCACACGCACTGACAAGCTGTTCATACATGGGTGGCCGATTCAATAATCTGGAATTCAAGCCCACTGCGACGTAATATCACAGCAGTTGAGTGTGATTTTGTTCGTAGGCGCTCTAATATGAACCGGTGTGATCTCGTTTTCGATATCCAACACTGCAAAAATAAAAATGGCAAGTTGCTGCCAAAAGAAGTAGTTGTTGGTGCGATACAACAACCACGATACCTACCACGGTGGCTGGTCACCCCGCTTTATTATATAAGCGAACTACTACCTGTCATAAGTTTGGAAAATGAGTGGAAAACGAAGAACGACTATGGCATTCATTGAACCGGGGGTAGCATTAGCATCGATCATCTGCGAAAAGAATTATTCAAAATAGCCAACAGTGTCGGCTACGCTCTCCTATACTCGAGGCCGCCAAGCTGCAGAATTCTTGGAATAGGCGTGATAGGGGTGATAAACCTGGACAATAATCAGCATTTTCCGTCAATCGTTGATCCATCGCCTCTGACTGTAGTGTGCCAATGGCACGGACGACAATGAAACCACCATCGCCCCCGCATAATATATCATAGCGTTTTATATATACTACTGCTGCGTGTACCTGAACGACATCGTAGTACACGGAAGAACCCTGAAGGAGCATAATGAAAGGTTGCGGGAAATACTGTCGCGACTGCGTAAAGCAAACCTCTCCATGCGACCCGGCATATGTCAGTTTCTGCGAAAAGAAACGCAATTGTTGGGACGCATCATATCGGAAGGAGTGTGAGCAGATCCTAAGAAACTCATCGCAGTAAAGGAATTATCGGTGCCTCGCAATGTAAATGAAGTACAATTGAGAAGTTGAGATACCCCGTGAGGCACAATCAGCTGGATTGCTTGTTCAGACCCGATGATGAACCGGGTGGAAATAGCCGCGATATTTAAATATGTATTAAATTACTTACAACATGTATAATAAGATCACCCGCACAAATTATGTAAAATGCATCTGCGACCTCTTCATTTTTCTGTCACGAACAGCAATATCGGCGATTCCTGATTTTTTTTTTGTTTCAATAAACTGTTTACCCAAATATGAACTTGTGACCTTGGTTTAACTATCCCAAAGCACCCGTCATAACGAATTCCTTTCTTGTACATAAGCTTTGAGTCGTCATACATAGTGATTGTGACAGTAGAAAAGGATGATAAGTTCATTGGCTTTAAGCAAAAATTAAAAGACGGTAGAAAATATGTCAGTTCTATCAGTTTTTCTTGTATAATATTCCATGGCCAATACAATCTAAATTGGCTTCAATAAAACAAAGCCTCGTAACTGACATTAAATCGACTGAAATTCAGTCGCTGAAGTCGGCACTTGACATTACTATTAATACCGATTATATGTGTACCGTTCATTACGATGGATTCCTATTGAATTAGATGCCTTACATAATGGCATCTTTCACCGATTTATTCCTGTTTATTCTTATTGGTCATCACCGATATCAACGGAGGACGCGGATAGAATCCTATTGACCTGCTTTGCTCGATATATCCATATTCTTTCCAGTTGACAGTTTATTGAGGACAATCCCATCGAATGTACGAGACATTCCCATTGAAATATTGGATCTACAATATGTTTCCGCCAATTCACTCACATCGCCCGGAGGTCACTAGTGACAATAAAAAATGACCGATAAATCCCGATATATGATCAAACAGTGCATTCCGTCTTAATCCCATTAAATCAATACAGAATTACTTTCATCGGTACTTTCCGATTAAATCTTATACACAGCTATATTAAAGAAATATCCTATCAGGAGTACAAATTGAAAATGCGGGATTTTTTTCTATTTTTGAACGTTTATTCTGAAAAAATGGTAACAAATGAATTATTCAAAGTATTGTCCATCGCTAGCCACAACTTTTTCCCATCTTTCTGGCAATTTACGGATACCGTCGCGAAAAAATTCGGCCGGCTTGGCTGCTATCCAGTCATCGACCCATTTTTGGGCTTCTTCGTAAGAATGGAAGCGCTGGTCAGCTAGGCCATGTGTCATCGATCGGAAAAGGTGGTAATCGGAAGGAGCAATATCTGGGCTATACGGCGGGTGGGGTAAGACTTCCCATTTCAGCGTTTGTAGGTATGTTTTGACCGGCGCTGCAACATGTGGCCGAGCGTTGTCATGTTGCAAAATTACTTTGTCGTGTCTTTGCTCGTATTGTGGCCGTTTTTCTTTGAGTGCGCGGCTCAAACGCATCAATTGAGTTCGGTATAGTGCTCCTGTGATGGTTTCGTTCGATTTCAATAGCTCATAATACACCACACCCAGCTGGTCCCACCAAATACAGAGCATGAGCTTGGCGCCGTGAATATTTGGTTTGGCCGTCGATGATGATGCATGGCCGGGGTAACCATATGATTTTTTGCGCTTCGGGTTATCGTAATGGATCCACTTTTCATCACCAGTGACAATGCGATGCAAAAAACCCTTCCGTTTTTGCCGTTCGAGCAGCAGTTCGCATGCAAAAAAACGGCGCTCGACGTCTCTCGGCTTCAGCTCATACGGCACCCAATGTCCTTGCTTTTGGATCATTCCGAGGGCTTTTATACGATGGGAAATGGCTTGTTGTGTCACTCCCAATGAATCTGCGAGCTCTTGTTGAGTTTGACACGAGTCTTCATTGAGTATTGCCTCTAATTCAGCATTCTCAAACTTTTTCACTTGGCCCGGCCGCTCTTTGTCCTCAACGTCAAAATCACCACTTCTAAACCGCACAAACCATCTCTCGCACGTTGAAACCGATGGAACATGACTCGGATAAGCCTCGGAGACCAATCGATGTGCTTCAGCAGCACTTTTCTTCAAATTAAAGAAGTAAATTAAAACTTCCCGCAAATGCTGTTTTGTTGGCACGAAACTCGACATATTGAGAGCTCAAAAAAACTATGAATTTGACACTGCGACAAATTGACACATACTGAAAATTAAAGCTATAAGACGTAGCTTTGACATGAACATAGTCACAGTACTGCCTGATGCGTATAGCGTTAGTAACGCCATCTGTTATCAAACCCGCATTTTCAATTTGTACCCCTGATATATACACTGATTCACTTTCCCAATCAGAAGTTACGAATTATATGGGAAATTATCTGGATAAATAACTCATTGAAACTGATTCATCGTTAATAAGAATAATTCCGATTCAGAAAGCGATTTAATCGGTCAACAACGATACACTCGGATTTATTTATTACGCCGATTCAAACCTATTCATTTTTAATTGGAAGGCAAAATGCCCTCCGATTGAAACTATTCATTCCGATTGAAGTCCAATCGGTTTCAATTGGTTTCAAGAGATTTCTATAGGATTTTTTAAGTAGGGTGCCTATCGACCCTTCTGCGGGGGCCACACATAGCCAATTTCCCATTACTCTCTTAGCACAGCGCCGGCCGTAGTCGATGTTAATTTTTGCGTAGATAAGGATTTCGCAGAGGCATCGTGTACACCTTGGCAACCCTCTTATTATACATGGTTTTAGATCGTTAGTGTTCAGGCGTAAATAATTTCGATTTTCATTACCGAAAATTACATAGTTTTATGTTCTTTCGTAGAAATAGGAGTCTCCGTTGCCCGAACGAGTTGGAGTAGGATAGAACTTGTGGACGCCGTACTTTTATTGTTCGATCAGTGGTATATCCAGCACGAGCACTATTGCGTGGCCTAAGCTGTACACCTTGACGTCGACTGAACACATTAATATTGTCGCTTGGCCAACCTCTATAGCGACTGGAAAATTGCTGCCGGGCGATAGATGTGGTAAGGCGTCGGTGAGGTATCGTGTGAGTTTACGCGCCGCCAATACTGTTGCACTCACTCCTTCATTCACGATTTCCGCAGCGAACCACACTAATTCCTTCACATTCTGAGTAGGGCCTCCACTGCTATACTTATATGGTAGCGTTCAGATTATTGTCTAATTGTTGACGCCTCTCCACCCAGCGTACGTTACCGTTTATTGTCTCGTTGACCTGTACGTGATGTTCACTCTCGTTAAACATGTTTTAGGCCGATCTTATCACCTGAAATTAATTTTTAACCCCTCCTTCAGTGCCTCATGAGAAGCCTGTGCAGTAAAGATTTCCTCATGCAACTTGCGGACTAAATTATAAAAATAAAACTATTTTTTTTTTTATCAATGTACCACTTATTGAATTTTCCAACCCTGTGCTCTGTGGAGCTCTTCACCCAGCAATTACTGTAGCCTAAGGTTAGCTTAGTGCTCTATAAAGAGGTTCAGATGGTTAGCGTGTACCATCTGTGTTTTTCATCCCCTCTAGACTTCTCAACTTTTCGTGCTCACCAGGACTCAAAACAACGGTAAGCGTTCACCGTCACAATTTAATGTAATTCAATAACGGTGAGGAGTGTAGATCTCAATAGTGCATCCTCATAAAGGTCTCACTCTGTGGCGCGCTCTGCAGCGCGGGCTGCACCACGGTTTTCCTCATCACCTTTTGCCTGCTCGATTAATATAATTGCGCGTGTGCCTATTATTCATTGTACTTTCCCCCAACTAAACTTGCTGGGAAAGTACTGTGAATATTTTCAACTCATTTGTGCATCATCAATTTCTCACTCTGCCGTGCTCTGCAGCGTTGACTGCACCACAGGTTTTTAACGTGTCATTTAGCACATAAATAAGACATGACTAAGTGCTGTTAATTATTCACAGTACTTTCCCCCAACTAAACGTGCTAGGAAAGTACTGTGAATATTTTCTTTTCATCGGCATATCCTCAAATTCTCATTCCGTGGCGTGCGATGCAGCGCTGACTGCACCACGTACACTTCACTCATTAAAAGACAGCACACAATTAATATAGTTGTGTGCTGGTCACTCAAACCAAAATGGAATTCAGTTTATTTTTTTGTATTTTATTTTTATATCTTTATGACTTTTCTATTTTGGATATATTTTGTAGTGAAAGAGCGGATGGTGTAATAAACCACTTTCTCTATATACCATCCTTGTGTCTGGTTTTATTTTTCCCTGTTGTGAAGTGAAGCCTCATAATTTTCAATATATTCGCAGGTCGGTTCCATACAATATCAGGAGTGATTCCGCAACATTGTGTACGGATTTGTGATTTATTCCACTGTGATAATATTTGGGATTTTGATGCGTATTAAACCTCGTTGAATCACGGCCCGTGATATACATTTGTAAAGTCTCATATTGCCGTAGGCAACACTATTTCCTAACATACCGACCATCGATATAAAAGAAATTCGAACGAACATTACCACGTCTCTGTTTATTAGAAAAATAAAGAAAATTTTGTTACAATGTATACATTTCTCATGATCTAACATCGGTATTAAACACCATTGTCGTGGTTGCTTTTTTCTTTTAATTCGTATTTCAACCCCAACCGATTGATGTGTCAGATCATTAGTTAGTGTAAATAAAAAAGTTTGTACATGATTGAATGTTCCACAGATTTCCAATGGTATTTTTCGAAAATCCCACATATCACAATCTCAATGAAACATTTAAGTCTACAGTCCACGGTAACCCGTCACACAGAAGCACTCTCGCTTGTAGTTCTCGAAGTTAAATCTCCACTAGTTTCTTGTGTTGTCAGCGTCTAACGCTTTATGCGTACTGGATTCGCCCTTAGCTCACGAAAATCCGACGTTTTCTGCCTTTCGACACTTTCCATGAATTTGGCAATTAGCTCCGGTCACTTAGGATTTTCTTCCAACCCCCACGTAGGACAAGTGCGAAGATCAGGTCTCTACGAGTACGCACGCCCTACGGCGACTACTTAACTCAATGATTACGACGACGACGAGTCGAAGCACGTCATTAAAGCTATGCGCCAGATTAATACTGTCCTGGTCTTGTGCCGATCTTCCGTTATCTCTCTGCCTTTCGCAGAAGGCCTGTACTAGAAACAATTGAACAAAGTCATGTATATTAGTGCATGTTCATGCAGTAAGCAATTTTTATGGAAAATTTGATATAGAGTTGATGTAGAGAAATTTAGACTAGAGATAATTGCTAGCCACAATTTGTTATTTCTCTAAAATGGACAAGATTCACAAGATATAATTAAACAAGGATACCAAAGGGAAGTGTGCACCAGAGATGAATAGATCTCTGCATGGACACCGTTTCCTCGTTATTTATTACCCAAAAGTAAAAACTCAAAAAGATACTTGACTCTAAGCACCAAAATTATGTTAAGTTTATAATTCAGTTCATAGATTAGACTTCTGGTGCTTGAAAAATGAATTCCTGCTTTCAACTGTCGTAGTATATTCCTACAAAGAAAATGAGACATCGTAGAATGAAATGCATGGATCCGTTTGTTCTGAGCCACGTACAGAATCACACAGGACATAAGTCACCCAGTCAGAAAATGTGTAGCACTATACAGATAGGCACATAACGACACGTTGCCTGCACGGTGACGAATAGAAACCTGTGATGACATTATGGCATGTCGCTTGTCACAGTACACTTTTCTTATGGGGCAGGGGGGTTAACTTTAGCTCGTTTATATTATACAATATTTCTCAGTATTCGATCTTGCATCTGGGTTCCACCAAATTAACGTAAAACTAAAAGATTCCCACAAAACAGCTTTTTCAACACCTTTTGGGCATTATGAGTTTTCTCGAATGCCCTTCGGTTTAAAAAATGCTCCAGCGGCTTTCCAAAGATTAATGGATCGTGTTTTAAGCGGGCTACAAGGGATACAGCTGTTCGTTTATCTAGATGATATTGTTATTTATGCATCGTCGTTGCGAGAACACCAACTTAAATTTAAAAAATTAATAACCCGTCGGAAAGAAGCTAATCTCAAATTACAACCAGATAAATGCGCATTCTTGCGCAAAGAGGTCACTTGTTTATGGCATTTAATAACAGAAGAAGGAATAAAACCAGACTCAACGAAAATCGAGGCAGTAAAAAGTTATCCAGCTCCCAGTAATGTTAAGGGACTGCGAAATTTTTTAAGGTTAACCGGATACTATCGTAGATTTGTAAAAGGATACTCTAAAATCGCGAAACCGATAACGAAGCTGTTAAAGAACCTTATTCTTGTGGGGGGAAAGGGAGCACTCAGCTTTTGAAAAACTAAGAGAAATTTTATGCAAAGAACCGACACTGAAACATTCAGATTTTACCAAACCATTTCTAGTTACGACAAATGAATCGGAATATGCGATTAGAGGCATATTATCCCAAGGTGAAATAGGAAAAGATTTACCAATTGCCTACATTTCAAAAACTTTAAATAGTGCAGAAAAAAATTATGAGGTCTATGAAAAAGAAGCTCCAGCTATAATTTATGCTGTTCAACAATTTCATCCATATATTTACGGGAGAAAATTCACAATAATCACTAACCATAAACCACTAGTTTGGTTCAAAATTTCCAAACATCCAACCTCTCGAGTAACGAAATGGAGATTCAAATTAAAGGATCACGAGAATGATATAATCTATAAAGCAAGAAAAATGAACGTAAATGCAGACGCTTTATCTCGCAATCCAGTAGAATTAAATGTTCATGCTATTCAAAATAACGAAAATGTAACAAACAAAATAGTTACTCAAGCTGTCATTCACGTAGAGCCAAAATCCAAAGAAGGCGAAGTACGGTTAAGAAAAAGTACGCGAAATAGAAGGGAACCCCGGAGGTTGCGAGATGAGCTAGACGATCAGGTTGATGCAGATATCAAAACTAAAGCTAAATATAAAAATAAAGAACTCACAGATAAAAACGATCGTTCAAAACAAACTCAACAAACAGTGCAGACAAGTTACGACGGAATAAGAAATGAATCGAGTGATTCAAAATTCGCGAACGATAGTAACCATGACGGAGAACAGGGACAGAAAGAAGAAGTGGAAGGAGGAGGAACAGAGGCAATAGGAATCAACGAGCACAATGCGGAAGGGAAAATTCGATATCCGTGAAATAAATTAGAATCGAAGGACCAATTATTCATGAGAATGGATAATTATGCGTATTTTATCTCAGAAACCGGAGAACCACGCGATCTAGCATCGTCACTGTTAAAAGAACGGAATGATTTTCCAAAATTCGAAAATGTAAAATTAGGAGTCGCTCAAGCCAAAGGGCACAAAAATAAAATCCATATCGGTTTGCCGATACGAAGATTCAAGGAAGAACTATCAATCATAATGCCTGACATAGAAAAAACATTGCGGAGTCTAGTAGAAGTCCTAAATTAAAAGGATATAAAGACGATCAGTATTGCCAAAACAAATGAAATAGAGACGATAGACTGGAAAATAATCCGACGGATTTTATGTGAGAACAGTGAGTTGACAACGACTAAAATAATTATTTGTACCGGAACGATTCAACATGTAGAGCCATCAAAGCGTAACGAGGTTATTAAGGAGATGCACTTCTCTGCTATTGGTGGACACAAGGGAGTTTCAAAAACTTATAGAATCAGGCAGCGTTATTGTTGGGAAAACATAAAGTTGGATATACATTAATTTATAAGAAATTGTTTAGCGTGTCAATTAAAAAAATTAGTTCGAGTAAAAAACAAAAATCCAATGATAATTACAGATACGCCAAAATCGGCATTCGACAAGGTTGCTATGGATATTGTAGGGCCTCTATCCAGAACAAAAGACAATAACGAATACATATTGACAATCCAAGACCAACTAACAAAGTATTCATTGGTAATCGCTCTGCCAACGCAACAGCAGTCACGATAGGCAATGCCTTTGTGAAAAGATTTATTTGCATTTTCGGAGCCCCAAGATCTGTTCTTACCAATCAAGTTAGCAATTTTATCAGTAAGGAATTGAAAAGTCTTGCAAAATAATTAAAAATCCAGCAATTTAAAGCTACACCATTTCATCCTCAATCCAATGGTTCCATTGAAAGATCCAATTATGTCCTAGGGGAATATTTAAAACAATTTGCAAATCGAGAATAGGAATTGGATGATTGGTTGGAACTTGCTACTTTCTCATATAACACAAGTACCCATGAGGGAACTAGACAGACTCCATTAGAATTAATTTTCGGGAAATTAGCAAGAATCCCATCCAGTGATCCCCTAATTCATGAATTCGAGATCAAGTACGATGATTATCTCACAAATTTAGTAACTCGTTTACACTTCAAAATCTAGCTCGAGACAATTTTATAAGTGCTAAAATCAAATCCAAGGCATTCCATGATTAAAAAATCAAACCTCAGACTTTAAAGATTGGTGATTTTGTATTTCTCCAAAAAGGGCCTAAACCTGCAAAATTAGAAGACCATTATACTGGCCCTCATGAGGTTCTAGAGACAAATCCAAAAAGAAATATTGTTAAGATTTCCTTCTGGTGTTGCAAGTTTTGAGTGTGAGAGGGCCGGCGTAGTCAACTCCTGTGTGAGTGAATGCACGCGTTGGTGTGACTCGTGACAGGGGTAGCTGACCCATCAATTGTTCAGCCCGAATTCCTCTCTGCCGATAACACACAATGCAATGTAAAATATGAGTTTTCACAGAAGCTCTTCCGCCGACGATCCAATGAGTTAGCCATATTTGAGCTAATGTGAGTTGAGTGCCTTCGTGAACAGGCCACCGATGAGCTTGGTCGATGATGAGAGTTGAGAGTCGAGAGTGACGAGGTAGAATGGCAGGATGCCTTCTTCAAGAGTACGACAGCAGTCGCAGAGGTACGCGGACGCATTGGTGCGTGATGGAGGAGCACCGCGGTCTGTGTTACCTGCAGCGTGATATGCAGATGCACGTTGTGTCCCGGCCTTTGCAGGTGGAGTGTCTTCGCCATCTCCAAAGCTTTTATCTTAGTCTCAGCAATCTCCTCGATCCTAGCAAAGGTCAGAAAATCGAATGAGCGGCCCAACGTCGTCTCCCAGGCCTCGCGTGTGGTTTGGTCTAGCTACCCACTCAGCAGCCTTACCAGCACGCAGTACCAAAGTTTTTCCTTCGTTGCCAGCGAAGAAAGAACGTTGTTGGCCTCGGAGATCAATATGACAAGGGATGAGAGCGAACCCGCATTCCCTGAGATCGGTCTGGTGAGACAGAGCGCGTCCAAACCCTCCTGCACCAACAGCCACTTATTCTCGTATCGAGACGCGAGCGTCTCCCATGCCAAATTAAATGATTTGCCTGTGAGGGCGAACCCCGAGATAAGCTTCGCCGCCGGGTCCGAAGCGCAGCCGCGCAGAAACATAAGCCGCTCGACGTCGGCTAACTTGGTGTTGGAAATGACCAGCGACGTGAACAAGTCACGAAACGCTGGTCATCCGGAGTAATCACCATCGAACGTCGGCAACTTCATATCCGGCAGCTTTGTTTGGAACCTCGGTGGTGTGGCTACTGGTGCAGGACGGTGAAGTTGAATCAACCTCTCCATGGCTCCCATGCGGCAATCTCGCCGTTAAGCGCCAGTTTGGCCTCGATATTTTGCGAATCATCCGCAAAATATTCATGGTCCATGTACCAGGTCTATAAATATGAAACCGGAATTTGCCCATAGATGGCCCTATCTGTCAATTTAGTTACCGTCAAACCGCGTCATTGGCGCCATTTCCTTGTTAACATCTCTGACAAAGATTTTCAACTCACAACAATACAAGTTTCATACAACAGCATAGTTTGTAATAGCGTTGAACATGTCGAATTTTGTGCCTGGAAACTACGATTTGCGGACAGCATTGATTTTCTGTTACCAATTGAAGAAAACTGCTGCAGAATCGCATCGAATGCTTGTCGAAGCTTACGGTGAGCATGCTCTTGGTAAATCACAGTGCTTTGAGTGGTTTAAAAAATTGTAAAGTGGCGATTTTGACGTGAGAAACGAAGAACGTGGAAGACCACCAAAAAAGTTTGAAGACAGCGAATTGCAAGCATTGTTGGATGAGGATAACGCTCAAACGCAACAACAACTCGCGGATCAATTAAATGTGACACAAGAAGCCGCCTCCAAACGTTTGAAAGCCATGGGAATGATCCAGAAGATGGGAAAATGGGTTCCACATGAACTGAATGAAAGACAGCAGGAAAACCGTAATACCACTTGCGAAATGCTGCTCGCCAGGTACAAAAGAAAGTCATTTCTCCATCGAATTGTGACTGGCGATGAAAAGTGGATATATTTTAAGAATCCTAAGCGTAAAATATCATGGGTAACTCCAGGCGAACCATCGACATCGACTGCAAGGCCAAATCGCTATGGACGGAAGACAATGCTCTGTGTTTGGTGCGATCACAAGGGTGTGATCTATTATAAGCTGCTAAAACCTGGCGAAACCGTTAATATTGAACGCTACCGACAACAAATGATCGATTTGAATCAAGCTTTGCGGGAAAAACGACCAGAATATCAAAAAAGGCAACACAAAGTGATTTTGCTTTATGATAATGCACCATCACACACAGCAAAACTGGTCAAGGAAACGATTGAGGCGTTTAGTTGGGAAATACTTTCGCATGCGGCTTACTCACCAGACTTGGCTCCGTCCGGTTACTACTTATTTGCATCGATGGGACACGCACTTGCTGAGCAGCGCTTTACTTGTTACAAAAATGTACGAAAATGGCTCGATGACTGATTTGCCTCAAAAGAGCAACAGTTTTTTTGGCGTGGCATCCACAAAATATCAGACAGGTGGGAAAAATGTATAGCTAGCGATGGGCAATACTTCGAATAAAATATTTTTTATCATTTTTATACAATAAACGTGTATTTTCTATACAAAAATTCCGGTTTCATATTTATACACCTGGTATGTCGGAGGCCAAGAGGTCTCCATCAGCATGTGTTCCTTACGGAAGTCGCTGTGGAGCTCATTGATCTGCTCGAACATGGTATCGAGCGAGGCCATGGAGAGGGATTGCGATCCCTCGTCAAGCGTCACGAAGATGTGGTGCAGCGCTGCTATCCGTCGTAGCTGCGATTGTACCTTCAACACTACCTCGGTTGCAAGGCGAGCTGGTGATCGGGTCCATTTCGCATTCGTGGTGGCCTCAGGGACCAGCAACATCTTCTTCTCCCCAGAATTACCAGGCGTCACCCCGGCGTCTGAAGAGTTGCGCTCAGACATTACTGGCCTGAGTACCCCGTTCCAATGATAGAAAAAAAGAACGAAGATGCTTCGCAAGGCGCTACGTTACCAATCTGCCTGATGAGAGCCGATGAGCCGATGTGGATCCTGCGATGTGGGCTTCGCAGCGTCCTACGTCGTGATGAGCTGAGAGATGGTGAGTGCTGAAGGTAGATAAGCCCTGGTCTTCCCTGCGCGGAAGTCGAAAACCGGGCTCGAAGGACCAAATGTAGAGATTTCCTTCTGGTGTTGTTGGATGTAGGTAGAGAAAGTGATTTATTCTACCGTCGACTGTCACACTGCAAAAAAAGTATATAAAAAAAAGTACAAGTAAATTGAGAGTGAATTTTGGGTTAGAAGCACAAACAATTATATTAATTGTGTGCTGTCATTTGTGAGGTGAACGTGGTGCAGCCCGCGCTGCAGAGAATGCGACGAGATGAGATTTGTGAGGATGCACAAATGAGATTTATCCACCTCACCTACATTGAATTTAAATAAATTATGACGATGTACTCTTACCGTTTATTTGAGTCCAGTTGAGCACGAATATGATGAGTAGACCCAGTGTGATGGTGAAAAAGGTCCGAGGTACGAGCAGAGGAATGTGCTGTCCAAGCGGGTTTTCACAGAAGTGTCTAAAATTCTCAAGATGGCTCTGCTTTACAAAAGCGTCGTTATGCGACGCTGAAGTCAAGCGAGAGAAACAGCCTCTCGCTTAAGGAAGTAGTCCGGTGTGACGAGTTCAAAAAATCTAATTTTTTTACATTTTTCGCAAGAAAAACATCTTAAAAATATACTGTAAAAGTTTCAGACCGAAATTAAAAATATTTCTAAAGTTAGAGCCAAAAGAAGAGAGCGCGCCGTAGTGTATATAAAAGGGCGTCGACGCGCCAGCAGCAGCTACTCCAACCGTTTCTTCTTTTATTGCGCCCTCGATAAAACTCCCCCCTCGGAGAAAACTGCAGAAGGCAGCTCTAAAGAGGCCAGAACCTTACGTAGGGCTCTCAAAGCCGCTGAAAATGGTCACTTTGAGGAAATGGAAGTATTGCTCTATGCACCAGGCATAGCTGATTAATGTAAGTATAATTTTTTTTATAAAAAATCCATTGTCAAAACTTTAAACGCATTTTTCTCAAAACCACGTTTTCGAAACTTTGAGCAAGCACTGACTAAAAACTATTCAACTGATTTGGCTAAAAATTTTACCCGTTATTTTAGACACACATAGCTAAATACCTAACTTTTAAAACATTTAATTTTTTAATAATAAATTAATTTTTTTAATAATTTCTCAAAACAAAAATTCTATTTTGAAAACCTTTTTTTCACACGTCCGCCATTTTTGTTGTTGTTAAATATGCATATTAAAGGTTAGTTTATTAGAATTAAGCCTACAGAACAATAATCTCTTTGGATTTTTTATTTCAGATGACTACGGAAGGCTGTGTGCTTCCCCTAAGCAACCCACCTTTTTTCGAGGACTCCACCTTAACATAAAGAATCATAAACAAATAAATGTCAAATTCAGTAAAAAAAATTTTTGTACACTTCAACATACCAATAAAAGCATGTAAAAATTTCAAACGATCGTATTTTATTCTCTTATTTTTAAAAATTCATGAAAAAACGTCGAAATTTCGGTCGTCATACCGGCCTACTTCTTTAAGCAGCATGCCTGCGAGGCACTGCCTCGGCTACCTTCGTGATAGCCGAGCGCAGCACACCACCCAGCAGCAACAGGACGACGCACGGCGAATATCGAGCTGATTTTCCAACAAATATAAAAATTCAAATTAAAAACAAATCTCGAGTTGTATAAAAACCTTCCAGTAAATACTTCCAGTAATCAATAATAACAAGAAAAAAATATCATTTAATTCTTTTATTTTCAGCATAATAAAAAAAACCCCAATGGACGGAAAAGGCGAAAGAAAAAGAATGAACAATTATTTACGTAGACTGTTACTATCTTAAAATAATTATGGGCATTTTAAGCTTAACATTGTTATTATGGGCATTAGTACAAACATCCGCGATTATCGGATACGACTGCGGATCGTCAAATTTAAATATAACGACTATATCACTAATAGATGTGGGCCAGTGTGATATAACCAAACCTGAAGTCATCGCAGACCCTCTATATTCAATTATTACAATTTAACGAATTTACACATAACAAGGTTATCCAATGTAAGGTAGAAATACATCGAATCATTTATTATTGCGGAATGAGCTCGCATGTGTCAATTGTGGCACATGGGCAGTTAGAATATTCATCAGATTTGTCACGGGATGTCTGTCAACAATTACACATCTCAGGAATACTTATAATTGGGAATGCTCTCATTACTGATGTACGTAAAAACCAAACGGCAACTCGTAGTATAACTTTAGCAGGATCAGTAAAAAACGACAAATTTTGTCACGGGTCACAGTATTCCGATCCGTACGGAAGCTGGGATGATGTAGTAGTGCAAGGCACGGTTAAAATCACTTTAGTAGAGTATGAAGCCACCGTAAATTTGAAAGCAAATAGAAGTAATCTAAAATCTGGAACGACGTGCCTATTTACGGAACAAAACTGCATAGATCTCGAAGGAAGGCAGACTTTTTGGGATTCATTACCAGACGATAGTTGCAAATTCAATAGGTACGATGTACTGTACGAAGAAATAGCAAAAAGAATAAAAGATGTGGGTCACACTTATTCCAAAACAGTCTATACTCTTTCAACTCAAGATACAACGTTTGCATTAACAAAGAAATCAGAAAAATTGTTGTGCGGTTACACGTTAATACGCACAGAACATCCGAAATTACAATGCGAAACTAGAAAAGGAGAAACATTCGCAAAGCCCAGACCAATAGCTGTAGAGAATCTAGATATATTTGCGTATATGAACTCAAAATTTATTTTTGTCGAAAAACACATTCGAAATCAAATCAATCAATTGTATCTCGACGTTTTGTCCTAACGATGTAACTTCGAACAGCAAGTACTGAGGAATGCTCTCGTCATCACAATTCAATCACCTGACGAATTCGCCTACCACCTGATGAAGGGACCTGGATACATGGCAGTAGTTGCGGGTGAGGTCGTTCACATTATCAAATGTATCCCAATCGACGTTACGATACGATGAAGGGGGAGTTGTTATCATCAACTACCAGTGTCCAGAGAGAATCAAGGCTTGTTTCTGTCACCACGAACGCATACTATCATGCAAACAGGAGCGGAAATAACCTGTGACCTAAAATAAAATATGAAAACCTGTGAAATAAAATGTTACCTGGACCAATACAGTTTGCCACCAACAATCATCAAGCCAATGACCAAACCTACTTGGAAGTACACCAACCCAGCATCCTTGGCAACAAGCGGAATATATACAAAGGAGGATCGCGATAAACTCAGGGACCATATCATGTTTCCTGTCGAAAAACCTGCTGTTTTGAGTACGATCGCCCGAGGAGTTTCTGGTCAACCAGTTCAGTATCAGGGCTCAGCATTTACCAATATGTTGGGTACAGATGGAGTACAAGACCTCGTTGATTTCGTATGGAACAACATGTGGGGCCGATTCGTATTCTTTGGAACCGCGAGTGCAGTGACCATCGGGATAATAGTTCTAATAGACCAATCAAACTCATCGTGGATACAATCATTCATGGTTATGCATTACATACCGTATACGGATGGTCTTTATTTCGACTCGGGGCCATCTGGGATTCAGTCACGCATCTCTTTCTACACTTGAGGAGAAGTGCAAATAAAATTTCAACTGGAGCAAAGGACATTGCGGACTGGCAAGAACTCACTGAAATCCGTGTACTGACCACCCAAGACGAGGACCAGCCAACAACAGTGCAAACCATCAGGAACTTTTCATTAAGGAGCTAAGCAGTCTACAAGGTCAGCTGTGTCGAAAAACGTTCGAGATACACTTGTAATAAAACAAGATATTTTTGTAACGCTCTTAGATTTAATCCAAAATACGTAATTCATTACCAAACTTGAATTAACTAAAACATTCTACTTGCTTTATATAATTTCAACCTTTTATCAAATGTCACCTTTATAACATTTCTTTACTCCGAGATTTGATCTCAGCGGGGAGGTGTTACGTCCCCAAAAATGCAACCCTTTTGATGTCACTGCATGGCTCAGCCGCGGGGTCGCTACAGTAGGGGCTCAGGATAAGAGAGCGAGAAAACGGGCCCCTTGCTCGTTTGAGATAAGGAGTAAAACTCCCTCTAGTACATCGGGTGCGTGGGAGATGGCAGGATCTAACCAACCAGCGCCAGAACCTTGCCCTCTCCAACCCCTATCACCACATAAGGTAACGCGGACTACCGCGGACTCTCACACTTCCTTTAAATCCATCCCGAACAAGGAGTAACGCGGACCACCGCAGACTCTACGTTTATATTCCCTTTTCGTGGTATCTGACCGTCTCATGGGAAAGCAAAAGCGTGGAAGGCGTAAAACTCCGTTGAGGAAACTCCAGGCAATACCAGGGGTACTCTAAACCCGGCATATTTCACCAACGAATATTTAAAATCAATCAATTTAACTTGCAACACCAACCATATATACAAATTAATTAAAATAGACTACGTAATTAAATGTTTAAAGGCTAAATTCATCCCAATAACAGAGCAGCGATTTAACTTTTATTTTTAATTAGAACAACTTAAAAAGTAAATAGTTCTTCAATTCGTTAGCCTGGATCCCTGACCAATTAGCCGTAGCTAAGGTCAAAAACCGGGAAAATTAATAAGTGTTTGTTAACTGGACCTAACAGATAGCGTCCGATTCAATTTCATTACAACAACATAAGTATATTTCTCTGACAGAACGGTATTTTTCACCGATGTATTCCTATTCTTTCTTATACATTATTGCCGGTGGAAATAGAACACACCGATACCATCCCATTGATCTCGTTTACGAGTTATTCCTATAAAAACCGATTAAAACTGTATGATTCGTTACGATAAATTCCTATTAAATTATATCGCTGCTTATGGGACCATGTTTGAGAATCCGGTGGATGAAGTTGACAGATCTGTGAATGTATTGAATACCCATGAAAACTCACTCTCGACAAGGTGATAAATAAAACCAGACACATTGATGTTTAATTAGAGAAAGTGGTTTATTCTACCTTCCAAAAATATTGTAGAAATACAATCTATATACACAAGTGCGTAGACATTACAAGTGAAAATTACCATCCAAAACAATTCAATTTAGAAAATCACCTCAAAACATCAATTTAGAAAAAAGTACAAATTATAAATAAATAAACAAATTGAATTTTGAATATTATTGAGCAGCACACAATTATATTAATTGTGTGCTGAGGGTGACTGAGCCTGAGCTTGACGAGGAGTGAGCGTACAGCAGTCAGTACTGTGTAGCATGATACGTTGTGAAAGAATGAGTGCGTAAGATGTTGCAAGTGATTCACTGCACGCTCTCAGCAAATTGTTGAAGCGAGATTGCAGTGAATCAATGAGAGCACTTGCAATTAAAATTGCTTGAGTGCTATGATTGAATGTGAGACAGCTACGCAGTCAGCACTGCGTAGCACAATACAACATATACTGAGGATGCACGAGTGAGCAGTGTATAGTCACTGCACTTTCCCAGCAGATTTTCTGGAGGAAAGTACAGTGAATATAAAACACCTGCATAATTGTATTAATTATACCGGCAAAATACAGTGAGGAGAACGTGGTGCAACATGTGCTGCAGCGCACGCCACAGAGTGAGACAAGAATGATAATGTACCGCTATTTTCTACTCCTCACCGACATTGAATTGCACTGAATTGTGACGGTGTACTCTTACCGTGTATTTGAGTCCTGTTGAGCGAGAAGTTGAGTGAGTCCGGTGAATGCAGTGAAGAAAAATCCGAGAGTCCCGAAATGCGTGCGCTGTTCCCGTGGTTGTTCCGAAAAAGTGTCAAAATTTCCAACATGGCTGCGGTATACGAAAGCGTCGTTGGGCGCTGAAGTCAGTTGAGCAAGATAGCCGGTGAGCGAAGCCGAAGTCAAGCGAGAGAGACATCCTCTCGCTCGACGCGGCATGCCCACGAGGCACATCCTCGGCCTCGCGAAGCCCTGCCTCGGCTATCTTCGGCTCAACCGAACGACGTGTGCTAGAGCACCGCAACAGGTAGGCGCACGATGAATATCGATCGCCGTGCGCCAGCTGATTCTCCAACAGACCATTGTAAGAATATTATTCTCGTTTGTATTGCGCGCCATGAATTATAGTAGAGATAGGGGTCGCCTCCGTATGGAAGTGAACGCGTACGAGAACGAGAGTCCCGATGGCGGGGCGGCGAGTAGGTAGTCGGCATGGTACCGTTGAATGGACTGGTGGTACTAGCTCCGAATCTGCTTGGCCCCGCTCCACAGTAAACTATCAGTCGCCGACTCATCGGGGCTCCTCACCACAATACCACCTATCCGGGGAAATGGTATCCTCCAGGGGCTCGTCCTGACATATGGGAAACTATGGGCCACGACTCCGTCTGTCCAGTCTTACGGAAGTACCAGTGAGGATCTCCGACAGGCTGACTCCAACACATAACCAGCAGTGCCGGCTAGAGCAATATCGGCCTACAGAGCGACACATTGAATTATCTCTCATCGGAGTTATCTCCTCGGATCCATGTAAAGGAACCGTGGGTATGTGCAACTCAATGGATTTAACTACCAGTATCGTGTGAGTACGGCCTTCTATTGCATTATAGTGGAGTTCCTGTATAAATTTTATATTACCATGCCGTCATCTTATATGAGCCAAGGCCCATTTCATATTACTCGAATATATCACGCCTCTTCACCTTGATCGACCTAAGGGTCAACGGCTAACTGTATCGCAACGACTTTTGTACCGATGCTGGAAATCCGAATACCAAACGAGAACAACAACTTTTTCTGGATTGAGGCTAACAATGGGAACCGCTCATCAGTTGCCTGGTTGATACCGGTCTTTCTCTAATCATAACAAAGGCTATATTTGGAGTTCAGGGATACGCGGGTATGAATTTATCATTTAGTGTTGTAAAGAAAAGCGAAACATGTTTTTTGTAAGGAACGCTGGTGTGTAATTACTCAATTATCTAGTCGGTAGACGTGAAACCTTGCAAGGAGTGAATAACATTAACTTGGAGTAAATTAGAATCTCCTTTGACTGTTGTTAAAACATCTTATATTTGATATGAGTCCTTGTTTAATTTGAAAAGTGTTTGATGTCGAATAATAAATTATGGACAGATAAATTGTTCATCGATGAGTTTATATTGTGTTCATAAACCATGTTCGAATGTAACTGAGGATGTGCCTAAAGTAACTGAATTTTTACCGCTGATAGTATTTGTTTTTATATAATAAGGAAATGTACGCATGAAGAATAAAATATTGAACTGAATTAAAAGAACCTCTGACGACCCCATTAAATGAAGAACCGCTCTAGAAAAATTTAAATTTAAATATAAGCGCGGGAAGAAAGTAAATCATTACAATTTGGCGCCCAACGTGGGGCCAGAGGGGGCTACATGCCAACTTTTAATTCGGTTCAAATCGGTGTTGTTAATAATTCTGAAATAATAGATTTTAATTGTATTCATGTCGGTTGCGCATACTCCACCCAAGAAGAAATATCTGGGGGATACTGGGCTTGCTTCCAAAGCCATTAATCAGGAAACTCGTCAGACGAGTATACCATTCGAACAATTTCACCAAAATTATTTACAATCCACAGATATGGCTGACGAAATGGAAAGGATGCGAATAGAGCGAGAGAGGTTAGCTGCTGAACGTGCAGAGATGCAGAGAATGAGAGAGGAACTGGCCGGAGGGCCCACCGTAGTGGATGAAATTCGACAGCTGCGAGCCTTAGTCGAAAGGCAGCAAATAGCCATCGGAGAGCTGCAAACAGCTCGTGAGGCAGATCCTCACGCAGTCCAGGACAATGCAGGTATGATTGCTGGGTTTATTCGCAACGCTAATACCAGTCAAATTAGCATCACTCTCCCTAAATTTGGTCAGGAACCGGGTCACAACCCTAAGGAATTTTTAGATAATTTAGAAAGATTTTTTGCGGTTAAACGAGTTGAGGCTAATAGTCAATTATTGGTTACGGAACATGCGCTAGAAGGGTTGGCTCGTGTTTGGTACAACGCTAATAGAGGCAATTGGGCAACGTTCCGGGAATTTAAAGAGGCCTTTTTGAGGGAATTTTATTCTATTCCAATTTTGGTGGGATTGAGAAGCCAATGGTCCAACCGGAAATATACGATACAATCAGGCAGCTTACAATGTTACTTTTTGAAGCAGGCCACCGAGGCCCAATATTTATATCCACAAATGGACCCATATGAAATGAATTTTTCTATTATACAACAATTGCCGATTCGAGTCCGTGAGGCAATGGTAAATTCTAATTTTGATGATCGTCATGCCATCTCGAATGCTTTGAGCTTACTGGATACAGTAAATACTAAACGCGATAGCAATAATCGACACAAATTTAGTGGGACTGGGGGATATCAACCACAGGAGATGCCACGACCGAAAAATACGTCATTTCGCGGAAATTACGAAAATCACTCCGGTCCAGCTCCGAGTCGTAATTTTAATCCAAGTCGTAATTTTAATCAGAGTCGAAGTTATAATCCGAGTAGTAGACCGGACGTCGATCCGCCTGCGTCGTATCGGTCCTCGATTCTAGGGGTCGCTCCACGTGAGTCTCCGTGTGGGTTGTCGTCTGCTCCACCCGTGGGGGTCTCTTTCAGTCATCCCGGGCCACCGTGTCAGGTTCCTCCTCCTTTAGTAGATATGGCGCAACCGGGCACTTCTTCCGCGGATAACCGTTTAAACTAGAAACGGGTGCGTTGGAGAAAGGTCCACCAATGCGTACGAGCCCATTAGATTTATTAGAGGACCTTAGTAAAGAGGTATTATTGGACCCAGAGATTGGCTCGCGTGCTTTGCCTTTTCGTAAATGTCCTCAACTTACAGTTCATTCTTATAATTTTCCAGTTGTATGCTTAGTGGATACTGGTAGCCAAGTAACGTGCATGTCTGCCGAATTTTATGGTTATCTTAGTAAATATTTTAAGCCGTGTGTTTTACCAGTCACAAATGTGGTGGTGACCACCGCAATTGCGAAACAACCAACCAAAGTTAAATTACAATGCCAAATTGAAATAGTCATAGGAGACCGTAAAATTCATACTAGGTTTCTCATTGTACCACATTTAACTTCTAAGGTTTTGTTAGGAAATGATTGGTTTCACGAAAATAAAGCCATAATAGACTATAGTCGTCACAAGATTATGATTGATGGGTACCAGGTGCCGTCTAATTTGGTGCATTTTGATAAAGATACTCCAGAAAAGGTGCATTCCGTTGAGAGGGACGGGATTACTTATATTCATGTAGTGAATGCACGTTTATCTATGAGCAGGGAAAAAAAGCTCCAATCTGCCATTACTAGTACAATGAATAATCATAATAATTCTCATAATAAAAAATGTATTGAGCCTGAACGTGCCATAATTCGTAATGTTTCATCAAAGAGTGCCTCCGATGCACGTCCAAGTAGTAATTTGGTCTCGACATGTGAGTCAATCGATGCAGAAAGAAGCGATGTTCGCTCCATGTGTGACGAGTCTGGAAACACAAAGTACCAGGGGTGTCATGAAAACATAGGTCGGCCAGAATGTTTGGAGGTTAGTCCGTTGACACTTGATCAAAGGGAATTTGGGGTGAAACCGAAAGCGTCGGAGCCGATTGATAGGTTTCAGGTGGAATCGGAAATGGAATGTATTGGTCCTAATTTAAGTCAATTATATCTTGAAGGCGAAGACCAAAACTTTTTCGAGGATGTCCGCAATTTGGTGAGGGAAATTCCTGCTTTATCGGATGGTGAACGAAGAGAATTGTCTGTTACCTTATTATCATATCAGAAGTTGTTCACTCTTAAAAAAAACGGGGCGGGTAATTATCAGCATCAGATTCGTTTAACGCAGCCTAAAGCCGTGGTGCGTCGGTCCTATCCAGTTCCGCTCAGTCTCCGTCCTGCAGTGGAAAAGGAGTTGGCCGACATGCTCGAGAATGGGGTGATTGAAAGATCAACTAGTCCATACTGTAGTCCGTTGCGTATTGTACAGAAAAAGGACAAATTGAGGATTTGTCTTGATGCACGTTTTATTAATCAGGTAATCGAATCCGACAATGAATCTCCTCCACTCATCGATGAATTGATACAAAAGTATCATGGGGTCAAGTACATGAGTACATCTGACTTGGCTTTCGGATATTGGCAAATATCACTGGAACCTGCGTCGCGTCCATATACCGCTTTTTTGTATGGATCGACGTTATACCAGTTTTGCCGTATTCCCTTCGGATTGAAGACTGCTGGGAGTGGCTTCATCCGAGCGGTTAGCCAAGTGTTAAATAAACAATACGAGGATTTTCTCACGTTATATATCGACGATTTGTTGATTACGTCGTGTACATTTCAGGAACATCTTGATCATATTAAGCTAGTTTTCTCAAGATTACAGGAGGCTAATTTCACCTTGCGTCTGGATAAATCGTTTTTCTGCCGTACTACGGTGCGATTTTTGGGATTTGCCCTGTCCATTAGTGGATTGCGACCGGATCCGGAAAAATTAGAGGTTATTCGTCAATTTGCTGAACCTCGAAATAGAAAACAATTGCAGCAGTTTATCGGAGTCTGCACATATTATCGAAAATTTAGTGGGAAACATGCAACATATATAGATCCGTTTCGGAATTTGCTCAGTAATAAGCACCCGTGGCATTGGACACCAGCTCATAGTCGAGCATTTATTGAGTTAAAGGAAAATTTTGCAAATGCCGTGACTCTACGCCATTTTGTTCCAAATCGCTCCTTCAAACTTCAGACTGATGCGTCTAATAAAGGAATTAGTGGTATCCTCTATCAGGAGGATGAGGATGGTGATCCCTTAATTATATCATTGGTTAGCAGATGTCTTAATTCTGCCGAAATAAACTATGGTACTACGGAGAAAGAACTTCTCGCTATTGTTTATTCCGTTTTGAAGTGTCATCGATATTTACATCGACGTCATTTTGAAATAGTCACGGATCATAAGGGACTTAGCTTTCTCAACACCACTCTTTATCATACTCCGCGTTTGAAAAGATGGTGTACTACGCTCCAGCAGTATACCTTTGTTGTGACACATTGTTCTGGGCGAGATAATTTTGTCGCCGATTTCTTTAGTCGGAATCCGAATGGGGGCTTTGAAAACGAAGATTCGAAGACCTTGGTGATCGCTTCGCACCTGAGTAATGTGGCTGACCATCAAATTGTTGACGGTGCCGAGCATCCCTTATGTTTTTTACAGTTTGAGGGTGGTAAGATACCGTTGGCACTTAAAAATGACTTACAACAGATAAAACAGCTCCAAACGGAGGATTCGAGGATTTCGATTCTCATCTCGCAGGTCCACCGGGGATTATACAGTAAAGTATATAGAGTCCATAATGAAATCTTATTTCGGCAATATCAATCTCCTGAACGGTGGAGAGTCGTGATTCCAAAGAAGTTAATGGAACCCATCATTGAATATGTTCACGGTAAACTGGGTCATCCGGGAATCGCCAAGACTTTGTTACATATCCGTAATTATTTTTATTGGGATAGGATGGCCAAAGACGTATATCTCTACGTTCAGAGTTGCGATTTATGTCAGCGAATTAAATATGTTAATTACTCCACTCAGGGAGAATATCAGCGAATATTTGCAGAGAAACCTGGTCAATTAGTTACCGTAGATTTTTATGGGCCTCTTCCTTGCTCTTCGGCGGGTTCACAATACATTTTTGTGGTCTTAGACATGTTCACCAAATACGTTAAATTATATCCTATCAAGAAGGCCACTACCCGTATCGTATTATCTAAGATCTTGCATCAATATATTCCGGAGTTAGGAAGACCACAAGCTATTCTCGCGGATAATGGAACTCAGTTTCGTTCCGCGGCGTGGAGGGAACAGCTTAAAAAACGGTCTATCAAAGTTTGGTTTTGCTCGATAAGACACCCTCAGAGTAATCCCACCGAGCGGGTGATGCGTGAGTTGGGTCGTCTGTTTCGCGCTTTTTGTGCCGATTCCCACGTCAGTTGGGCACAATATGTTCCTCGCATCGAAACTATCTTGAATATTTCCACCCATGCGAGTACCGGTTATACTCCTTATGAGTTGCAATGGGGTAGATCTCCGAGGGATGAGTTAAGCGAGTTGCTAAATCTTCCATCGTCAAAGGAACTGTCGCATGCACAGAAAATCTTGGTCGCTAATGATAGGCTTACACGTAATTATCAAAATCGCAAGAAATTGTGTCATTCAGTATCTACTGTTCCATATCAGGTAGGCGATTTGGTATTGATCCGTCAACCTTGCCCTTCTAGCGCGTCTGCCGGGGTTATCTCCAAGTTTTTTCACATTTATGATGGACCTTATAGAATTGACCAAGTTTATGGACCGAACGCCTTCCGTTTGGTGGAAGTTAATGATCCCAAACGAATTAAGGGTGTTTATAATCGATCTAATATGCGAAAGTATCATAATCCCAGGCAATCATCTTGATGTGTCAAACATTTTGTGTTCTCTCTCATTCTCAGCGTTACATGGGCCGTTAATGTAATAGTGTGTGTGTTTAGTTGATTTGTTTGTTCGTAGTGAACTTCTCGTTCCCTCCTAACAAACAAAGGGGGATAATTGTAAGAATATTATTCTCGTTTGTATTGCGCGCCATGAATTATAGTAGAGATAGGGGTCGCCTCCGTATGGAAGTGAACGCGTACGAGAACGAGAGTCCCGATGGCGGGGCGGCGAGTAGGTAGTCGGCATGGTACCGTTGAATGGACTGGTGGTACTAGCTCCGAATCTGCTTGGCCCCGCTCCACAGTAAACTATCAGTCGCCGACTCATCGGGGCTCCTCACCACAATACCACCTATCCGGGGAAATGGTATCCTCCAGGGGCTCGTCCTGACATATGGGAAACTATGGGCCACGACTCCGTCTGTCCAGTCTTACGGAAGTACCAGTGAGGATCTCCGACAGGCTGACTCCAACACATAACCAGCAGTGCCGGCTAGAGCAATATCGGCCTACAGAGCGACACATTGAATTATCTCTCATCGGAGTTATCTCCTCGGATCCATGTAAAGGAACCGTGGGTATGTGCAACTCAATGGATTTAACTACCAGTATCGTGTGAGTACGGCCTTCTATTGCATTATAGTGGAGTTCCTGTATAAATTTTATATTACCATGCCGTCATCTTATATGAGCCAAGGCCCATTTCATATTACTCGAATATATCACGCCTCTTCACCTTGATCGACCTAAGGGTCAACGGCTAACTGTATCGCAACGACTTTTGTACCGATGCTGGAAATCCGAATACCAAACGAGAACAACAACTTTTTCTGGATTGAGGCTAACAATGGGAACCGCTCATCAGTTGCCTGGTTGATACCGGTCTTTCTCTAATCATAACAAAGGCTATATTTGGAGTTCAGGGATACGCGGGTATGAATTTATCATTTAGTGTTGTAAAGAAAAGCGAAACATGTTTTTTGTAAGGAACGCTGGTGTGTAATTACTCAATTATCTAGTCGGTAGACGTGAAACCTTGCAAGGAGTGAATAACATTAACTTGGAGTAAATTAGAATCTCCTTTGACTGTTGTTAAAACATCTTATATTTGATATGAGTCCTTGTTTAATTTGAAAAGTGTTTGATGTCGAATAATAAATTATGGACAGATAAATTGTTCATCGATGAGTTTATATTGTGTTCATAAACCATGTTCGAATGTAACTGAGGATGTGCCTAAAGTAACTGAATTTTTACCGCTGATAGTATTTGTTTTTATATAATAAGGAAATGTACGCATGAAGAATAAAATATTGAACTGAATTAAAAGAACCTCTGACGACCCCATTAAATGAAGAACCGCTCTAGAAAAATTTAAATTTAAATATAAGCGCGGGAAGAAAGTAAATCATTACACCATATTCGATTAAATCCCGTTGAAACGAGGTACATTCATGAATAAACAACGGTTTATTCCTATTAATTATTATATATTATTGTCGAGCGTAATGAAACACACCGATACAATCCTATATATTCCTGATACATGTATATTTTCGCATTTGAATTGTCTATCGGAAAGAAGGCCCTGAATGGGATATATCCTAGACAGAAAACTCATTCGTACCGATTCATATTTGTAATCAGTTTCAATGGGATTTTCTAAGCAGGGCATAGCGCGCGGGAAACACCCCGTTAAACATAAGGTACTTAAAAATGCGCAAGTAAGAAGAATGTGTTACGCGCGAAGTGGGTCACGTTTGGGTCACCCACATTAGAGCCACTCATCAATTTCGGCGAATGCAGTTACTTACTGCATTCGCCGAATGTAACGAGTGTGAAGTTGGCTACCCGAGCCGGAGGCGAGGACTGACATCACACAAAGTCTGAAATCGTGTTTCATCGCGTACCACGCACTACATTTTTGGTATTACCTGTACTGAAACTGGGAGTTTCAATGTTTGTAGCCAGTCGACACCAGACGATTACAACAACTGTCAGATTGGTTAATGGTTAGAATAAATATTCAGAGGCTTACAATTAACAAATGCGATTCTGACAGAGATGAAATGAAGTTAAAAACTAATGTAGCTTACAGAAAGTGTCTAATTTCTGCCCTAGGACAGAAAGCGTCTACTTTCTGCTCAATGAATCATATTGGTCTGCAATTGGCTTGTTCCGTCTGACTAATCAGGCATTGAAACTCCTGTTTCAATGCAGGTAAGATGAAAAACTTATTTTTATACTGTACAGGTCTCGTTTATTGCATTGTTAAATGTTAAGCCGAGAATAAGAATGATGAAAGCCCGCTTTTGCAGAAAGACAACTTATAACTCTCTTCACCTCGAGTGCACATGAGATTGCATAAATTTGGCGTATTTCTTAGTACATATTTATTTCTCAAGAGGTATACTGTAGGGAAAAATACGTATTTATGAAAATAATATATTTCAACAAGAAATTGTACACAAAAAATATTACAGGATTGAATTTACGCACTCGAAACCCTTTTCGATAATGCTTTCTCTGCTTATTCGATTTCCGACAAGAGAAACCATGGGTCCCACCTAAATTTTCATAAACCGTCAATTAGTATTTATATGCACGACATTCGATGTTCGCTTTGATCATTTGCGGTATTGAGTGTATTGTACCTTAGTTTACTAAGGAAATTCATTCATTATATGTCAGTTCCAATTTCGCCAATGAGTTATTATTGGCATACGTTTATCTGATTCTTCAACAGGTTTATGCTGAACGTATCATCATCCACAAGACGCAATAATATCCGTTAGCAGCAATTCAAGGCGATCCTTAAATGATCAATGTGAGATTGAGATGCTAAATACGTAAAATGAAAGTTGGGACTCGGTTCGATTTTCCTTGCAATTAATACTTATGTCCGCTCGCTTACGCATTAGTTCGCAACATCAGCTAATGTATAGATCCTTTAAAAAATGTGATATTTCTTCTCGTTCAGGTTTCATCTTACAAATCGAATTATCCGGTAAAAGCGAAGTACAATCGACAGATTACAATATGCTTATCATATAATTGTAAACATTTTGCATAAAAAGTCGTCGAGTTCCGAACTTCAAATCAAACTGTTCTTATGTGTCACATAACCAGATATCTGAATTAGGAGGGTCGAAATATGTATTGTGATTTAATGCTGAATAAATACAAAGTTTTTTCGATGTGAAAATATCGGTATTTTTACAAAGCATCATAATTAATCTGTGTAGAAAATATTAAGCAAAAGTAATGTATTCAACAATATTCAACATATCACTTTCGATTAATCTAAGTAAGTTACAGGAAGTAGGGTCGAAAACTGATTTTGTAAGTGCTAACTTTAAACTGTTTAATGCCTGGAAAACTTTACATCTTGTAAACTTTTGTATCAATAGTATTGGTAATAGCGATAATATTATATTATATATTACGGCTATCACAAATGTTGTATTGTGAATCAGAAAAATTATCTGAACAAGTACGTAGGATATGTACGTACGATTGTCCAGCTCAAGTAATATCGGACTGAAAGTATATTATTTTTCAGTCTCGTTCGGAGCATAATATGGCGCATGTTCAATTGAGTCTGTGTAGAGTTGCTGCTCAGTTGAGCCATGAGACCGTTTTTCTGTGTAATGTTGGTAATATGTTAAGTTTTGCTGTATCGAATTGGTGATATTTTGGTGTTGAGTTTCACCATGCGAGATTTCTTCAAATCGTGCTACCAGAGGGTTCGGCGTCAAATCGCAGTATGGGAGCATGAAATTGCGCCAGGAGAGTTTTTCTGTGTCAAGTTGCGGCATGGGAATTTTTCTGTGTAGAGTTGGGACGGTATTCGGTTGAACTATGTAAAAACGAAGCACTGCCCGGAAATCTACTATATTCTAGTTTAATATAAATAAATGTCAGAAAAATCAGTGACACGTAGCTTCTATAAATAAAAACACGCCATATATATTTACGAGGTGCATCGATAAAATAAAATATACCTAACTTTCATGTACTATGTCAGATATCAGTAATTCTAAGCGATGTACTTGACATGTTCGTCGTACTGAAATTATGTTCCAACATATGAAATACATATTCAAAATTGATGCGAGCTATTGCTGTAATTCCATAAAGTCTGGTGACAAGAAAAAATTAGCATTTTACATTTTTAGCTCCATACATAACTGCGCATTGATTGTATATTTTTCTCACTCATTGTGATATGAAAAACCAATCTACATTCAATGCACGGTTAAAAACATTATCGCTTATACTAAAAGCTGCAAATTGTAAGCTATGAAAAAAATTGTAAATTCTTCTGGACTCAAACAGATCTGGAAGGAAAGGTGAATTTAGACATTAACGGCTTTAATTTGTTTGGTTAACCAAAGTGTCTGGAAAATTGATTTTCAAATAAAATTAACTACTTGGCACCAAAACACTACGGCGTTTCTTAATTAAGGACTCTACTATTTTAGTGCGGAACGACGCATGAGCAAATCAAGGTTGCTTGCTTCACAATTCGCATGGGTCAAATGCCTTGTGCATGAAGACTGGTTGCAAAAAATCGTCATATTTTGGACCTTGAATAATCAAGTTTAATAGATAAATTGGTAGGATGATTGGTTTTGAAACGAACTGCTACCCGAAGAATTACAAATAAGAGTATCTCATCGTGTCTACGTTTTGTCTCTGCCAATCAGTCAGCCTCTAATACCTTCAGAGAGACATATAAGTGCGCTACAACTCGCATTTATTGGTAAGGCCACTTTTGTACACAATTGATTTTGAAAACGCGACCAAACTCGTGTATATGTTTATGCGCGCGAATAAGCAATACGTGGTAATTTCTGTTCGGATCACGAGAATGAATATTTCTATCATAAAGATCGTCTGTGCACTAACAAGGAAGGATAGTTTGGTGTCCCCCTCCGATTTTGATGAAACTCACGTATGTTTTAGAGCATCGGAAACTAAAAGACACGTATTTTTTATATCGGCGGAAAAACATTTCTAAGGGGTGAAATCGCCCTCCAAAGTTAGACATGCCGAGGGATGATTATGCAGTTTCACCCAGAAGGCGTCAACCGATTTTAATGAAACAAAAACCAAAATACTCCTCATTGAAGACAATAAAAATTCCACGTGAAGTTGAAGAAAAAAATTCATTTGCAGGGGTGAAACTGCGAAATTACCTCTAAGTTTGAAGGGCGATTTCACCCCTTAGAAAGGTTTTTCCGCCGATAAAAAAAAATACGTGTCTTTTAGTTTTCGATGCTCTACAACATACGTGAGTTTCATCAAAATCGGAGGGGGACACCAAACTATCCTTCCTTGTAAGTGTAAAATAATAATACCTTGTACTTCATACTACACTTTCATTTCAATGTATAATCGTTGTTATGTTAACAATTTTACACCTTATTTAAAATAAACAATCATCCAACTTAACAAATCATTATTGTAAAGATTGTTGACACGATCGATACATAATTTATCACCTTCGATACATATATCTGGAAAAGCCCGATCGTACTTTGTCGTTACATACTACGCTTAGAATTGTTATGCAGTTCTGTTTTCCAGCTTGTGATTTACTTGAACGTTCTTTTTACATACATATACGTTCTTCATCAGACTTTTCTTCCGCTCAATGTCATTCAACTCTCTTCCATGTCATCGACTAACATTCTTTTCGAAAATTGATTCTAAAAGAAAATTAACTACGAAACAATATTTTCTGAGAACTAGAATGTACAGGTGGTTCCGATTAGTAATCACTTCCGCTAATAAAATATACATAGAATTAAATGTTGATGTGCATTCTCAAATACTAATGTCCTCACAATCACATGACTGTAGGCTAAAAGGAAAATAAAGACTTAGCACCGAAGAAACACCATCGCGATCCCCATCGAAAGAGCAAAAAAATACTATTCCGTCAGTTTCTTATTGTATTCACGACACATGCATACAGATATGCAATTGGTTCCATTTTTATTTGGGTCGGAATAGAAATAATGATTTGCTATATCAATGTCACAGAATAAGTTGTATTCTGATTAAGGAGCGCAATGTAGCGATTTTTAAATTTAATTCAAATTATTGAAATAAAATGTCGCAAACAATAGGTACGAAACCACACGTGCTTGAAAAAAAAAAGGTTTAAAAATGCTTATTCCTTTCTTTTTAGGTAGCCCATCTCATTTATACTATTAGTTATAACGCACTTTTTTCCTATTTTTTAAATATGTAATTTAACGCAGTCTCTTGCACACATAAGCACGCAAAATTATAACAGCTGGATAACGAAAAAAAGTATGCAAACATAACAGAGCTCTTTACATACGTACGTACCAAAATTTGCTCGAATGGAGCTAATATGAGATACTAAGAGGGATTGATTTCAACGAACCCATTTTTATCACAATTTTTTGTAAAAAAATACGAGCAATCGAAAATGTTCAAGTCGGAGCTTATACATAACGTTAATAAGAATAATAATAGCTATCGTCTTGTCATATCGTTAATATTAATGCATTAGCAACAAAAAATTCGTACCGTTGATATTGCAATTAGCGTAGCCACAGTATTTGTCGCAAGGTCTGGTCTCGGCGATGCGAATTAAGTTACAAATTCCACAGGTAGTACTACCAAAATTTATACGCAATAATGTCGACATACGCATTTCCGGAAAAAACACAAATCTAAACCCCATGGACAGAAATATTTTTCGGAATATCATTAGAACTTCAGTACTAATGGCATTTGGTAAACGATTAAAAATAACCGAGTAAAAATAATTCATTAAAAAACTCTCCTTTTATGTCCTATGTCGAATCACTGATCCTTTTTTCGTTATATTCGTCGGACTTTATCACCCGGACCATAGTAATCTATAAGAAATTGAGGGAACACGCAAATGTAGGTGTGCAAAAATTACAAAATTTTAACAAACTCTCAATCGCGTTACATAACGCCAATCCCACTTTCTTCTCCAACGAAAGGAAATGCAATTAACTTAAAAATATGGAATGTAAACTTCGTGGTCAAGCTGCTGCTTGGTTCTCGTCATTCCTAGCTCCAAAAGCTTGTTAAAATCGGATATCGGATAATTCAAATTCTTTGGCAAATTCCGAATAAAAACTGTTGACCGGATGTAACATTATCATGAAACGGGCGCTAGTATAAATTCAGAATACATTTAAGCTCTTACTACTCGTGTAGATATTTTATATTCTTCTGACTCGCACATTACAGACCTTCTAGAAAAAAATCAATAAACGATTATTTATACCCATCTCACAAAAAAAACTACGTAAAGTGTAAAATGCGGTCATGCAGGGCGATTACACTTTAGAGGAATTTCTGTTGTGTGATCGACCCTCCGACGATCTTGGTATATTCAGGGAACTTCTAAAATCGACGTCTGGTCTGGTTTGACGTATATGAGTTCCAGAAACTATTATATCTTACAGAAGAGGTAATGTTGACAACTCGACCGACTATGGCAATTTTTCTAGAGGGTCAGTAATATGCGATCCTTCCTATATCTTGCACGTTTTCAATCGATATTCGACCGGACGTTGAAACGTTTATGTTGATATTACGGTCCTGTAGAATTTGAAGCATATGCGTAGCATATTAAGGTGAGGCGGAACATGTACGACGTGATTCACGAGTGCGAGAGCTGCTAATTTTCCAGACCATGCCATTTAGACTACTGGTATTTACGAAAAAAGTTAACCCTTACACAATGCGCAACACAACAGGCTATTGTTTGAAACTCGTTTTTTTTTCTTGAAATGTCTACGATATATAAGATCCATGGGTTATTTTTGTTACCAAATGAGTAGTTTCCGCCTCGCCTTAACAATGCACAGTGTGAACTACGAAATCGCTTATTTCAGTCAGTAGAACAGGAAGAACACATTCCCTTTAAAATTTTTATCGGTTTCGATATGAGTCGAATGAGAAATTAGTTTTTTTCTAGCTTTAAAAATACCGGAATATAACACTTGTAAGTTTCAGGGGCCAAAGGATCAGAACTCTGGTGTTTTTAACGCTAGAAGAATTTTTACCTTTAGGGTCAGAAACCAACTACTATTTCGTGCAATAAACATTACGTGTTTGCCTGGATAAACGGAATATGACTTTAGCTAACTCTGATGGGTCCATCGGCGAAATTGTCCATGTGACCAATGTATGTCCTCTTTAAAACCCTTCAACTTTTGTATGAAAAATGTTTCCATTAGACCAACCATTTTTGGAATATTTTACTATAGCCGTTAAGATAGATACACCCTATATCGGTATTGATTAAAAATGGAACTACCACCATCAAGTGGGGCACCACTTTGGATTTTTTTCTAAACACCCCCTTATGTGAGGTTTTTAAGGTCCAAATCTATAGTTAGACATGGTGTGTAGACTTTACAAGCACAAAGAATATTGATGTCAATCTTATTATACTGTTATTTATATTTTCAAACTCTCATTTCATATCACAGAAAAATGAAAACTTGCTGCAATTTGTACTGTATCACTTTTCTTAAGATCGTAATTCTTTTACTACACAATCAGTTACTCTACATTTTAGTTACGGCAATTATTCAAAACCATGTGCTCTTCAAAACAAATACATTTTTTCCCGATTTATTTAATGTCAAAATATTTTATATTGTTTATATTGAATACTGAAACGATGTTAATAGTTATAAAGCAACCAAGTATTATCCAGTATTATATTAATTTCTACTATCAGGGTAAACAAGAAAACATCCTTACATTGTAATTTTTTCAAATGTTTGGTGCATTTTATGTAGCACAATGAATAAAGAGTTTGAACAAGCATTTTAAAAAAATAAAAGCGGAAATTATGGTTTCAAAACTTTTTTTTTAAATTGAGTAGAAATGTGACATCATTTTGAACAGTAATTTAAATTCCTAAATTACTGCCTTGTTCATTAACTCAGCAACCTGGATTTAATTTTATTTTCTTGATGATAAAATTATGAAAAAAAGTTGAAACTAGTATTTTTACGTCTAGACTGACAAATGTTACTCATTTTTATGGTAAATTAACAATGAAACTACATGGCCGCAATTTTACTCAAAATTTACAAAAATCTTTACTCTTGACTCTAATTTATCTTTAATACTTCGTTTTTTTTTACGTTCAACTATATAGATAAAAAAATTATTAATATGAAAATAAGATGATTGAGCATTACTAATGTATACTGAAACATGTAAAACACAATTCAAATCAGCATATCAAAAACTAAAGGATTTAAACATTGAATATTGCATATTCCTTTTCTCTTGTTAGTACATACAACTCTACTTTGTTTTTACAAAAAGTCCTTACTTCACACAAAACTGGAAAAATTAGCAGCCTTTTAGTTATTTTCAGCAACTCTAGCATGTGTGCAAATGTGTGAAACTTTAATGACCAAAACCAAGACATGCACTAAAAAGTACAAGATCAAAGCTATTGTAGCTGACGCGATCGAGAGTTTCAAGTGATAAAGTACAATGAGATTATGGCAATTTCTTAAGCAAAGCAATGCAGAATCGCTCAGTCTGTACATTTGTTATAGGTAGAATGATAACATGGACACGTGGCAATGATAATTTAGTCCAACAGAATCTTTTCAAGTTGTTATAAAACACTATAGAAAGCAAACGAACTTGATACACAGGACAACGTAAGAATTGAAGGTTATATACATCTCTCGACAGTCACACATGTCTCACTTACATTTTTCCTAATTCATGCAGTACATTTGCATGGACGAAAAAAAATCGCGTTCCTTCATAACTTAAATTTCGCACGAGTGAAATTTCGAGTTCATTTGCAACCTGCAGATATATGGAAGGGCACAGGAGATGAGATCGTTAATACAGATAATGTCGACGCATTTATTTTAAATTAAATTCATGAGCAAAACAGGTTGTGCATCACCGCACATGCCACAGGCCAAGATTCAATGAACTGAGTTGAGGTAACTTCATTATCCTTTCCAAACCACTGGTAGTTATTCTGGTGCAGCCGTAGAGATCTATGCACTTTAAATGTTTCATACTGTTCGCAATGGTATTAAGTCCTTTATCTGTAATTCTGCTGCACTGGCCAATATTTAAAGTTTCGAGGTCAAGCAGAGTCTTTGCAATTTTACAGACGCCCTCATCGCTGACCTGACAAGCAGACAGCGATAGAGATTTTAGATTGAAGAGACCTTGCGATATGTGAACGAGGGCCTGGTCACCAATCTTGTCACAAAAAGACACATCCAGTGAGGAAATTCTACTGCTGCCCTCAGCAAGATAAGCTATTCCTACATCAGATACATTGTCGCAGGATCTCAAATTTAACTCAGTGAGACTCGTAATTTTGGCTAGATGCTTCAGTCCAGAGTCAGTGATGGAAACACAGAATGAAAGATTGATAGATTTGAGTTCTGTAAGACCAGCGGATACATGTCTAAGCGCTTCATCACTTAGTCTCTGACAGTCCTGCAGGCCTAGATACTCCAGTGCGAGATTTCCATCAGCAGTCTCCCTGTTAAGACCAGCAAGGTGCGCAATACCTTGGTCCGACAGGTGCCAGCAGCTTCTTAAGTCGAGTCTCTTTAATCTCTTTAACCCCCAAGCAACAAGTAGCAATCCAGTGTTGGTGATATTGCAGCAACCACCCAATTCCAGTGATTCTAGATTTCTCAGATACTGGGATATCCTACTTAGAGAAGCATCTGTAATCTGCTTACACAAAGAAAGATTGAGATTTGTCAAACTAGAGTACTCTTGCGTCAGTGCAGTTCCTAGGCCTGAATCAGTGACATTGTAACAACCCGACAAATTGAGAGATTCAAGATTGGGTATGCCTTTTACAACATCACCAAGGCCACGCCTCAAGGATAACACTTGGACCCTCTTAACGCCTCGTTTCACTAAGCTCGCAAAAAGAGCAGGAGCTTGCTTCCTGAGGTGGAGTTTTGCCTCAACACCCTTCCAAACTGAACGATGGTAAGCAGCATCTCGCCATGAGACGCAGACCTGGGCGGCTCGACCTTTGTCTCGTACTTCTAAATTACTGAATATAAGGGCAAGTATTTCCGGGTAGAGGCTCGATATGTGAGTACTCGCCGAGATCGGTGTCCCCCTCTTGCACAGGTCCGATAAGAGTCTTGAGATACCTTGGCCATCAGATACAAAATTTGATAGATCACTCAATTCACCATTTATATAACGATTATGGTTTACAGCGCAGTCGGAGCCGAAGTTGTCACCAATACCACCCCCGAAAACGTCGCAACGTCCACCAACACCACTAACGCCGCGGTTTCGGCAACCGTGGCCTCCGGCGGCTCCATTATTGCCGCCACCGCCGCTGTGTGTTATGTTTTTTAACGGCAGCGTACCGTCCTCAGATGCCGATAAAGCCAGGTGAGGTTGGTGCAGATGGTAATAGTGACCCGATCTGTGCTGCAATAGAGTGGTACACCCTATCGCGGTAGTCGTAGTTCCCCTCGTTAAGCCAGGTAGTTCCGTCATCAACTGACTCCCATCCATGCTTTGCAGTTAAACCTGCACTGATCTACCTGCACTAGATCATTCAGCACCCAATCTCTTGGATTGTAACCGACAAATTTTTTTTCGAGGATAATAAGTACAGTGTGTAATCTGAATTTTATAACGCCGTCAGAACTCCCATTGGAGCTAAATCGCGTCGACCAATTTCTTATTGTTCAGCGTCACACGGCTTCTCCGTTGCTTTTCTATTAGTAACGTCGTGATTACAAATCAGTTAGGAGTCGAGTCGTCGTATGAAGGTGATTTGACTCCACTTGTTTTTCCACTACTACCTATACATGTCCGTAACTACGATGCTATCATCTCGGATTTACGTTTTGTTTATTGAGCCTGTACAGCCTGTACACTGCATAAGTCTACTTGTCTCAGAATTATCGGGTTTACAGGTTTTTTAACAACCTTGAGTCGACTTTTAAAAAAACGCACTCACGCTTTACCGTAACGAAACGTCGTTAATAAAATCCTCTATCGCGATGCGCGTAATGTCTCTTCATACCACATTTACAATGACACGCGTTACTTCCTGCCGTCGTTATCGTCTATCAAAGTCTGTTGGAGAGCGCGTCACGATTCACTCACGCACAGTTGAGACCTAGTGCTGTACATTACATGTACCCAGATTTTTCTACCGTAAAAACTGAAGCGTCATTGAGCCATGGTTCGCTCTAAATGCAGGTAAAACACATATGGACATAACCGACACACCTAGCGTCTGACCGAGTGAATCAAGTGCCATAACGTTACGACACTAGCAAGAACCTCCGCGTACGACTGAGTTCGATTCGTCTATTTTGTACGCGGTGGAACAAATAATCCCAACGAAATTGTGTGATATTCACGAAAAACTACAATCGAGGCACAAACGGTACAAAAGTGCGTCTATTGGTCAGCGTATAATCGACGCGAAAGAACCGCAAGATAATGAGTAAGAGCGATGGACAAAATGTGTGGGGTAAGGATGCCTCCCGATGCCGCGTAACTTGCGTACGCCTCCGTACGCGCAAGATAATCTTAACCAATCGGAGTACCTCATCTAGGGATTCAGGTATCTGCTATTCATTTTACGCTTTTACGCTATTATGCTTACGCCGAAACCAATTTTTCGCGGAACTACGCCGATGAATGTGTTATTGAATGTGCATTAGTGCGTCTGTGTATTGAAAGCTATTTGTTTTGAACGGTTTGGCACGTAGGCACAGCCGGTATGTGTCTCATTGTTAAATAGCACTCGGTATTAAATAAGTTATAAGCTATGTAAATCATAGTTTATATCTCATTTCTTATTATATTTATTATAGTAAGTAATAAGCTATATGAGTAACTCATAGTTTATAATTTATAACATCTCTGTATCAACTCACTACCATGAGTTGATACATAGCATACATTAGCAATCTCTTAAAAATACGGAATAAATATTTATTCAAGCCAGTTTTTCTACGACCAATTTATGATGAGACTGATCTGTGTTGATGAGTTCAAATTTAATTACAATGAATCTGATTTGGCATTAACCATCATCTGGAAACGGTATGAAAAGTGGAAGCTAAGAACTTATCAAACGCCTGAAAAGCTGGTCGACGCCAGTTATTAAAACATAGCTTATAACTTATTATCGAAAATATAATAAGAAATAAGTTATAAGCTATGATTAACTCATAGCTTATAACTTACTTAATATCGAGTGCTATTTAACAATGAGACTCATACTGGCTGTGCTACGTGCGAAACCGTTTAAAACAAATAGCTGTCAATACACAGACGCACTAATACACATGCATCGGCGTAGTTCCACGAAAAGTTTGCTTCGGCGTAAGCATAACAGCGTAAAAGCGTAAAATAAATAGCGGATACCTGAATCCCTAGATAAGGTGCTCCGATTGGTTAGGATTATCTTACGCGTACGCAAGTTACGCGGCATGGGGAAGCACCCTGAAAGCGCAACGAGGAATGGCGAGCTTCTGGCCAATGAACGTCCGTTTGTGCATTGAACCGTCACCTATTGGCTAAGCTCCATCTACAATGTATCACATGGTTCCCTAGATAGATATCGATTCTGGATGCGCATCCGCGGCATTTTTAATTTATCGTTACAGGGAAGAAGCCTAACGTAGAGTCCCTATGGACAGAGTCTGGACAATGTTGAAGCGATTTCTGATTGGTTCCGCCATTTTCGATCAAGGCCCATGTATAAAGGCCTCTGCATACTGCGCACGATGAACGACGAGAGAAGAGCGGTAGCCAATGAGCTCTGCTTCTGCGAACGTCCCATCCCTCGCAACGTCGCTTACGGAGTTGACCAAGTTTCTACTTTCGTCGTTAGTGACGCTAACAACAAACGCCGACGCATTCTGCAGTCGACATTATTAAGCCAGTATTATCGTTCTGTCTCTATCCAATTCATAGAGAATGAAAAAGTACAATGAAGAGATAAGTTTTCGATCGCACACGTATAGCTGTTGATGGTTGAGTGTGTTAGTGCTGGCGGAAAAACTGACTTGTGCAAAATTTAGAGGTTATTCATTGCAAACCATTCTTTCGAGATCTCAAAATAAAAATTTAAAATTCAGTAATCGCTTTCCCCCACGTTGCTCGTCACTTGCGGTGTGAAAATAAGCAAATAAATTTTCACGAACGCTTTGCGAATCGCCCATCGCTCATCGCGTGCAGTGTGTAGAAGCCATAAGACCGTGAGCGTACCTGAATACACTTTCGCATGCATAACGATGAACACTATGCACTGCTAGTTTCTTGAGCGAAAATTGGTGGCCAAGCTCACGGTGTCCAGACTCATGTATATAGATCCTCTTTGGTCTGTATTAGAAACTCAAGGACTGCGGGCGAATCCCGCTTACAGCGCACATAGGGTACTAACGTGCGGTCCGATACGTGACTTCAGCGCTCACCGTTTGCTCTGCAAACATTATGACGTCATTTTCGAGCGTTTATGATGCTCATGAGTCGGATGGTCAGCACCGTGTTCGTAGCACCTAACCTCCACTGCTCACAAGTGGTCCGAATTACTAGTACTAAAAACAGACGTTAGTGCGCTCACTGAATCGGACCGCACATTAGAACTTCTAGGGATGGGCGATGTTCTAAATTAAATCGATGTTTCAAAAATCGATTTAAAAAAAAGTTATCGATGTTCGAAATCGGTTATTTTCTTTATTACATCGACGAATCGATTAATCGAAAAAAGCGGGTAGAATACTACGGGTAGAATAGTACGGTTGTACTGTCATCGACTATGTCTTCACCGAGCGGGGTTCAGCGTAAGTGCGAGAGAAATGTCCGCTTGTATGTCCCTCTCGCACTCACGCCGAACCTCAAATTGACCCTATCGGTATCGGTGGAAACATAGTGTATAACTTGTACGATTACGGTAATGGAAAAAAGGGTGGCTGACGATAAGGAACGAACTTTTGCTGGAGACGAGAGGGAGCCAATTTTTCGTACGAAGATTGCAGATGAACAAAGTTGCGAAAAAAAATCGTAGAATTTATTGTCATTAAAGCTTTATTACCATAAAAACGCTCCATCGTCATCATTTATGGGTTCAATGCAGTTTTATGTTCTGTCCAAAGTTTATGTACTTGAAAAAAAAAATTAACTGTTATCGAAGCATGAATATTTATACCAATACTAAAAATGTAAGATTTTTTAATACAAGATCTTTCAATACGAAATTTATATTGCCATTGATAACAAAACGATGAATGAGATGAAAATAAATAAAAAGGAAAATGAATGAGAGGTACAGGGTATAACAAAATAATCATTTTTAGCTGTAACACGTCTATATACTTTATCACATTTTTTCTCTAGGAACATATAAACATATAGTGTATTACAAAAGAGAAACTAAAGTACGTAGTTGCAGGCTGCAATTACGTAAATATAGGAACATATAATGTATCACGACAGAGGAACTAAAACCGTCCGAAACCCCAATCTTCACGTGTGAGTGAGCTAAGAAACAGCAGCTTGTTCAAATGCTCACCGGATAGTCTGCTTTGATTGTCCGTTTGTCACTCACTTTGTTACACCCTTTGTTGCGTTGAAATCATTCGGCCGAGACAAAGATGGCTGATCCTGAACTCGGGGTTCAAATTGTGAATCTCGAGCACTCTCTACAGTACCTTTGTGTACAAAAGTATAAACGAGCGCATGCAATTTTATGTGGTCAAGGTTATGATATACACTCGACGAATATATACATCTTATTACTTACCTTCATCAGCATTCATTTCGGCTTTTTTATTCGTGTGTTCTTGGCCTCGATTCTTAAATTTCTCGCGCACGAGCCGGGCGTAATTATATAGATTTTTTTATTTTCACTTCAAATAAGGTGTTCACCTGAGCTGCTGTCCTGCCGGGTTACCGAATGCCGGATGCCGGCCGGTCCACCAGAATTTCAATTTACGATACACAATATGACGCAATACGTGGTCTCTTACGTGAAAACGACAATATGGCGTTATTGATGTCACCGAAAAAAAATCGAAAATTGATTAATCGACTGACTAAAACATCGAAGAAATATAATCGATTAATCGAGCCAAAATATAGGCTGCTTCGATTAATCGAAAAACATCGCCCATCCCTAATTAGAAGCTTGTGCATCGTGTGAGCGCGATTCGCACCGTAGCCCGTAGCCACTGTAGCCCAGTATAATAACCATGGAGACAAGAGGGAAGGAGTGCTACCTTCGTATTCTGACTTGTACATAACTGTGTCGCGGGGCTGCGGACGCCAAGAACCGCATGTGCTATATATACACGTATACTTTGCGCATGCGTTGTTATAAGCTGTCTTATAAGCTAACTATTAATCTTGTGTAGCTGTAGCAGTGCCTCGAGGTGTTTCTCCATTCAAGCCATAGTATATCATATATTATTTTATATTTCGCGCCGTGCGGAAGTTCTACGTGGTGGGGTCGCCACGTTTGCGGCATAATTTCGAAGGTAGTTCGCTGGTATGTCGTGCACTAGGGTACGTGAACCGCAACGCAAGGCGAAGTGGCCAAGGAGAGTCGTCGAGCAAAGCTGCCAGCTTGCAGTCGAGAGATATCTGCTCCATTCGTGCTCACATATCAAGTTATTTATATTGAGTTTTATATTTTATGTGACTGTTTTATCTGTCCAGAATTCTCAACGGATGAGGACCTCATATTTCAAGGGGCAGCTCGTTTGGTTGGAGACTAATGCCAACTCCTTTTGGTCAACGTCCAAGGAGGAATTCATCTGGAGGATTTTCTGTCTCCATCAATCTATATCTATATCCAACAAGAGCACAATGGTTACCTGGACATAAAAGTTCGTTTGGAAGTTTATCGGACTGGATGTAGAACTCTGGCATGAGAGATACCTCTATCGTATGATATACAGCGTGGGACTCTATATGCTAACATTCAATTTACGGATGAGCTCTGATAACCGTGATCGTGAAGAAAAAACATTAAAAACTTTATTGGAATATTGTTAAGGAACCTTAGCGATGACTCGAATAAGAAGTTTTTCTATCACCCGTTCGACACACTGTTTTCTCCTTGCTCTTCGATGAGCTTGTTGACTTTGTTTTATATCTATCTATATCTGTTAATTCAAGAGAGTATCAGAGGTGGGAAGAATCTAATATGAGGATGTACTTTTATTTTATATAATCTGAAATGTTATACTGAAGGAGAATATTATTTCTCTATGTAGCAGGGATCATTGTTTTTGATCTGATGTTATAGTTATCTTTATGAATGTGATGTTACCCGTCAAACACTAATATTATGGGCCATCGGACCATCAAATTAAGTTGACGTTTCTATCTTGATATGTTGTATATTCACTGTGAATTTGACTACCTCGAGGACCTGGTATAATAACTGTGTTGGGTCCATGATTATACATATTGAATATTGTGTATGGCTCCCGGTGGTAGTCAAATCCTGTTATAAGTTATAATTCTGAACCTGGCTTTTGGACAAAGGGGAAGGTGTCACTTTTGGGTTGCGCCTTATCGGTAACACACAACTCACACCCGCTTTGGAATCATTCATGTGTTAACATTGTCTCCTAATCAATGCTCCAGGAACTAATATTTTATCTGCATATAACTACTCCACATGAGGAACCCGACCAGTAGTCAACTTGTTCTTCAGGGCTCCATTAAATAAACTTCCCATTAAATAAACATTGATGATACCATAGCCCCTTCAGGCTATATAATAAACTCCGTCAAGTTTATTATTTTCAAATCACCATTATATTCTGCCATATCCTTTTAAGAGAGTTAGGAATGACCAATCCTGATGTTATATTCGAATCCAGTATTGTAAGAAAAAATGAAAACGTTACAAAGCGATAGTGCAATTACCCACCTAAATCCGAAAAAAAAAACACCTAAAAATGCCATAGCAATGTATATATGTCAAAGTAATCTTCGTGTACAAGTAGTCAGATGACCGAGATGTAGCGTGTCAGTTTCGTATGCGTGAGGTGCCGCTTCAAATCTCGGTTTGTGAATTTTTAAAAAATTTTAATTATTTATTTTCAACTGCAACTATTTGTTCTTTTATTTGTAAATTAGTTTCATTATTGATTATATCTATCTTATAATAATCATAATGACCCAATAAAAAATAATATCAATTGTGAAAACGAATTAACGTTAATGTATCTATTGATGGTTGACGGTTTTTTAAAAACTATTTGAAAATTCAGTATAAAAATTATGTGCAAATCCTTAATCATTTTGCGTAGGTAAACAAAATTTTAAGAACTTTGTAAAAATGTTCATACCGCAATTATTACATTAGAATAAGTACTTTTTTATTTAAGTACTATTTTATATTAAATATTATGCGTCTGAAGTAAGAATTTCGCCAATCTACTTTTTTAATTGCTAAATATGTTTTGTCATGTAATAATAAATTTGTGTTTGATAAAATTTCTTAAAGAAGAAAAATTCGTCGTGCGAAAAAATGATTCATGGTGGACCACCTTAAAATCAGCAGGAGAAAATAAAAGAACGATAATCGAAGCATGTATTTTCTTTGTTAAATAAGGAATTACTATTTTACTATTTTTTATTTTATATTATTTTTTTAGCGCATTGTTATCGAGAAATCTGTACCTCTAAATTATTACCCAGTCTTTAAACATATCTAGGATATAATTCCAGAGATTCTATTATTTGTCTTGAAGGTTCGAACACCATGGATATAGAAAGAACAGACGTATTGAATGAAAATCCGCATCACGGACTGGACACTGGTATTTGTGATACGACGAGTGCGGGTCTGGGATTTGCTATCGCCGATGCACTTTATTACGAAGATAGAGCGAGTGATAAAAGAATAATTTGGGTTGAGGGTGATCGCGCTATTGAGTGTTCTGAAATGGAGATTAAAATGTTCCGGTAAGCTTGGGTTTAAGTTTAAAAAAAAAAATTATTCCAGCTAGTTCTTTTATGAAAAATATATATACATTTCAGATAAAAAGTACCTATAATTATTATAATTCTAAATCATAATAGAATTTACGGGGGCTTGGATGATGATTAGTTTCAACAAAAACAATCCACAGGGATCCTACTGAAATGTAAGTTTTTATAAAAATGTTATTGTCTCATGCAGCTTATTTACTAAAACATTTTCAAAATTGTATTTTTTCATTCATAGAACTCCACCGCAATTGTTGATAGCACAGACTCAGTATCACAAAATGATGGAGATGTTTGGGAAAACGGTCGTGTGTAAAACCGTAGGAGAAATACAACGTTAATACGTAATTAAAAATTGTTCCTCATGTGATTGAAAGTTATAATACAATGAGAACAACGTGGAACTTAAATTTAAAAACGTATTCTCTTTTTTCAGGTGAAAGACTCTCCCAGTATAATGAACATCGTGATAGATCCACAAAATTGCTTCGCAGGTGATTAAAAATTATTATACATTGCAAACTATGTAGAACTTAAATGTAAAAACGTATTCTCTTTTTTTTTTCAGATGAAAGATTCTGCTAGTATAATGAACATCGTGATAGATCCACAGTCGTGACGCAATGAGCAAAAATTTAGCTGGTTCACCGAGTTAAAACTCTAAATTTAAGAATTGTGACTATTTTTTATAAAAATTCTATCCATCAAGAATTTGTACTGTACTGCTGCTCGATGAATTCTTGTACTTGTATTGTTTGTAGGAATTATAGCATTGGGACGATTTCGAAAGTTCAAAAATTTGATTTTGTACTATTAATAAGGTTTCTGATTCCTATTTAATTAATCCATTGACCCAAGTGATCGGGATCCATAAAATTGTAAATGTCTAGTGTGCACAATGTAAAATTCAATTTTGCCAGCATAGAAGAAAATCAAATTTTTAAATGTTCAGAACATTGAAAAAATTCCATATTTCTATTTCACCATGCACAGGTTGTATTACGTTAAAATATTGTGTTATCCCTGAAAAGGGCTAAGGTTGTTGTCATATCACCCGTGCATATGATCGGGGCTCATTTTCGCATGCTATAAGTAAAAAGAATAAACATATTCTTATAAACATATATATAACACAGATATTACAAAATGACTTATTAATTAATGCAATTTAGTTTAGATTTTGGAACGAGATAAAGTTCTTTCTCAAAATACCTTTCGTTTCAGACATATGAATTTCCTTCGATTCAGATCAGCCTTTTTCAGTGCTTGGACCCGCATGCACGCATATTTCCTACGCCGTTCATGCCTTCTCCGCAGCTTATCATTAAGACGTTGACACGGTATGCATGCTTTGTCGCTGAAACTTATTCGCTTCATTGGCATCCATTGCAATGGGGATCACAACTGTAAAAAAGCAGAAGATAAACCTGTAGAACGATGGAACCAAGGGTTAATTTCAACACTACAGGGGAAGGTATTTACCGTTGGCTTTCAATGCCTGTTCCGCTGCAGATTGACGAATTTTTGAAAACCCCAAAGTAATGACGGATGTCCCACATGCATGTCACCTGACCGTTCAACGATATAACCGTATCCGTGTTCGTCCGGATCTGACAATAAAAAATTTAATAACAATGTTTATCGCGCCTGAATAAAAACATTTTGATCGATACCACGATTGAAATGAGATAATTACATCTAAAGTAAGATCCAGAGCGGCCTCAAAGTGAAGCTGGGGATGGAAATCGGACTGACCTACAAGCGTGAAAACCACTCCTGAGGACTTTTGAGTCTATGCCCATGATTCAGGTAGTAGTCCCGCATTCAACTTATCCTTGAGGATACCCATTGTCAAAGCAGCTACAGCCATCTTCACGTTATTCAATACTTCTGCCTTCCAGGGTTCAATGGGAACAGATGTTACTATAGCTGTTGTCTCGTTAACAACGATTGGATCATCTTGTTGTGATTCTAGTTGAATAATATGATACTATTCCTCTTTACTAAATAAGTGAATATTGTTTCCATATAGAAAAAGCTTTGTGAGGGTGAAAACATTTTATTTCCAGTTTTTAATGTCAACGTGTTCAAAATGCCCCAAACATCGAAAAATCATATTTAGAAAAAATGTCCGGATATGTGCGTGCGTGTGCGTGTTCTGGACTGTAGCATTGAAACGTACTGTATATAACTTGAGAACGGTTTGAGTTACAGCGCTGCCGTTTCACACAGATGTTAATCTATACAACCTCTTCATTCACTGCAAATTTGGTCAAAATTACTCAAAAATTACAAATTTTACCGCATTTTGAAATTTTCGAAAAATGTCTGTGATCGCTCCCTTCCTCTATAGTGAAGCCAAAATTAAGAAAGATAGTTCCTGATAGAGAGGACTTTGAGGATCGTGCGAAATCTCAAGGAAACTATTTGCAAGTTTCATTTTTTTAACTTTTTTGTAAACGAGCATGATATTTTTTGTCTTATTACTTGTAATTAAAATATCATTTTTTCTGAACGTGTAACAGTAATTTAAAAATGTTATCATTGTCAATTAAAAAAAAATTTTTAATGTACTTTTTTTTTGTTAACGATATTGTACGCGTATATTCAGACAAGATTTTTATTTCTACATTTCACCTTATTTGATAAACATCTGAAAAAATTTGACTATCTTTAAAATGTTACAATCATTCACTTTCATTGCCAATGCCGAAAAATGATTAACAAGCTTAGTCAGTAACCATTGCTTTGCATAACAATTGATTGACACGAATGTATTAATTCACACGTATTTAAAAAAAAAACAAAACAATTTATTTTGTGAGATGAAAAAAGCATCTGATTATTTTGCAAAAATAAAATAACATCTGTTAATGATTGTCTAGCTTTATTACCAAAAATCAATGTTTTTAACATCTTAAACAGAGCTGCATTTTTTCAGAGTGTAGCCAAATCGCTATAAGAACTAACATTTTTTTAATCAAAAATTTGCCTGTAATTGGGTTTGGGTTCGTTACAGTTCAGGTTTGTTACTATGGGGAATTCATATGAAAATTCTTACCTCATCATCCATCCAGTGTTGAGAAATAAGCACAGCGTCTTTAGCCAATTCCCACTGAACCAAAGGTGACTCGTAGACTGTGACGCCTGACAGAACAATTTTATCGAACTTCTTCATAGATCATCCGAGAAATGAATCTGGCACATATACACTGGTTTACGTCTAATTCACAGCCAAGTGCTTTCTTCCACTGACTGTGCCTAGTATTGCACTGATAAACAAAAATATTACAATTACAAATTAAAGTCTGAAAAATACAAAAAACATTCAGCTTAAACACGAAAAATGTTGCTAAAACATTATTAATACAGCAGTAAAGAATATTCGTCAACTGATTTTTTACAAAATGTATTTTTTATCGCTATAAAAAAAAGAAATTACATTAGAAACTAAAAAATAAATACAGTTAATATATGAAAAAAATTAATTCAATGGTTACAGTGAAGAAAGTAAATTATTCAAATGAAATAAGAAAATGAATTTGAAAATTAAGCAACCAAGTACACGAAGATAACACGAATAAAATGGATAAAAAGTTTTTACATCGAGGTTATATTTTGTTAGTACGGTATTTATACAACACGCACACAAGCCCAACCCAAACAAACAAAAAACCCGAACAAACCCAAAACAAATTATAATGGCATAATAAACTTCATAAATTCTATAAATTTTAGAGCCTGGCAATCTGTAACCAGAGTAAAATCAATGTTTGCAGTCATGGGACGTAATCGCGTCACTGCCCAAACCATTGCTAGTAATTCCAACTTGCTGCTATGGTAATTTTGTTCCACACTGCTGGTCCTGCGGCTGAGGGCATAAACCAGCTGCCAAAGGCCCTTGTCGTTCTTTTGCAAAAGCATTGCGCCCATTCCGATAGCGCTTGCGTCGGTGTGCACCTCCGTTGTTTTGTTTGGGTCGAACGTCTGGAGAACCGGTTCACTTGATAACGCGTTCTTTAGATCTTGGAACGCATGTTGTTCATTGTTGGTCCATTAAAAATTGTTACCTTCTTTTCAACAATTCGAACAGTGGAGCCGCTTGGTGTGCGAAATGCACCACAAACCTGCGGAAAAATCCCGCCAATCCCAAGAATCGTCTCACCTCAGTCATATTTGATGGTGTGGAATATTCCGCTATCGCCTTGGTTTCAGCTTCGCCTGGTCACACCGTCGCCGCTGATCTCGAAACCTAGATAGCTTACTTGAGAATACAAAAATCGACATTTCTTCAAATTTAGCGTGAGGTCTGCTCCACGTAACGCATCGAGCATCATTATTATTTTGGGTTTCATATCGGCCCAACTCGTCACAGGTATCAATATATCGTCTAGATAATATAAGACCACGTTGTCCCTTAATTGACCTAGAGCCTTATACATCACTTTCGAGAAATAAGCTGGGCCGTTCATTAGGCCAAAAATTATTCTTGTAAACTGGACAGTGTCGTCCGGCGTTGTTATTGCCGTTTTTGGGTGCGATTCGTCGGTTAACGGAATCTGTAAATATCCGTGAGCTAGATCGAGCAGCGTGAAGACGGTCGCTCCTAGAATTTGAGCCAGATGGTCGTCCACGTTCGGAAGCGGGAAGTGAACCCTTTCCGTCTGCAAGTTTAATTAGCGGAAATCCACTACGAGCCTAGACTCTCCGTTTTTTTTTCACTAATAACACCGGGCTGGCGTACGGCGAGTCCGTGTCTTCCACGATACCTGCTCGTTTCCATTCAGCTAAGATTCGTCGTATCTCTTCCATCTCGTATGGCGTTGCTCGATAAGATTTTGCCCGGACGGGTTTGCTTCCGGAAACCTCCGTGATTTCCATTTTCGGGCCTTTTGCTTTTCCCAAATCTTCCAAAGAGAGAGCTATGCAATCCCTATACTGGTTCAATAAATGGGTCAACTCGTTTTTCACGTTGTCATCCTGGGAGTCTCCCACTAATAGCTGCGTTCCCTCGATGGTCGGACACAACAGTCTTCTTGGCGTCGTCCACAGCTCCTCTACCGATTCTCGTGGCGAGTAGTATGATGATCGTATCGTTCGTATACAGTTTCCGTTATTAGCGAATGGTATCGCTGCTGGTTTACCACTGTATGTTATCTCGATACAATTTATCGAGTGGGCCTTTAACGTCATTTCATTGTCCGTTATGCCTTGGCATAATTCACACAGGGCTTTTCGGTAAATGTCCTGCCAATAATCACATCGAACACTTGTGCGTCGTCCGCGACAATACACAGCGGCAATTCAGGGACTAATACCTCATCTATGCACACGTCGGTCTTTGCTCATCCATGTGACACCTGTATCGATGAGTCAGCTCCCCATCCTATTAATTCGGTTTTCGTTGGCTCGAACGTGAATCATTCGCTGATGGTTAGCGATGCACGGATGGTGCATACTGCGCTCCCTATGTCGATTAACGCTCGCAGGGATCTGCCGTCCACGTCTATTATGTTGACGTCTTTTTTATGTCGTTCGTTGCTTTCGATTCGATTTGATTTATCGGTCGCGTTGCGCGAATTCCTTCCGATGTGCACTCCTTCTCCCGATGTTCAATAGCGTTGCACTTCCGACAGCGTGACTCCGGCCTCGATTCGGGGCACTATCTCGATAAATGACCGTATTTATTACAGTTATAACTTTTCCATTTTCCGTCCTCGGATTTTATTGGCAGACTTCGTCCTTCGTTCTTGTCTTTCGTATCTTCCGGTCTGTCGGTAAATTTTGGCGTTTGTGGTGTGGCTTCACGCTCGTTCCTTTGAGAATAATCTTCATTTCCGCGAGGGTAACGTTTCTCGTGTGCACGTCGTATTTTCACTGCCTCGGTGAGTGCCAAATAAAATTCTCCCGTGGTTTCGTGATGAACCGCGGCTAGTCCCAATCCGTCTTCGCGGTGGCGTAGCCCTTCCAGCACATCCTGTTTAATCTCCTTGATCGTCAGACCTAGCCCCGCACACAACCGCACCTTGGCATGAAAATATTCTTGAATACTTTCCGTCGCGTTTTGGAAGCGCTTTACCATCTTCCGCCATCGTTCTCCATGAGTTTCGGTTGCTGCAAACATCTCCTTGAATTTGCCTTTGAAATCCTCCAACGTTGAAACATTCGTAGTCTCGTATCGCAGTCAACCCTTTGCCGGACCAGCTAATTGCATCTTCGCTATTTCCAGATGGTAACTTCTTGTCCATCGTTGGATTTTGGCCATCAGTTCGACGCCACGTAGCCATTCCCTTGGCGAAATCGAATCATCGCTGCCCGTGAATGTGTCCAGATTTTTCACTAATTCGGGCATCATGTGATAAGTGTGTGTTGTCGCATACCGACCGTCGTTATCCTCTTGACGAGGGCGCTCGTCTTCGCTGGTTGGTGGAAGTCGCGAGCATCGCGGCTCGTCTTGATCGTAGTAGTTATAGTTTCTTACGTGTCCGTTGCTCGCGTCACGAGTGCGTCGTACGTACCGAGGTGCGTCACGTTCGCCGTACTCGTTACAGCTGTCATCTCTAGCGTCCTCTTTCCATCGCACGCGCCGCGGAACTTGGCGATCGTAGGACGCCTCGCGCCCGTCGTACTTGTCGTCGTCGTAATGCCACAGATGTGCGCGTCGCGGCACTTCGTGATAGTTATCGCGTCTCGCGAACTCGCTGTCGACCTCCCGCGCGTATCGTGTATATCACGGTACGTCGCGTTCGTAATTAATTTTACGCCTGTCATATTCCACGTCATCTCCTGATTCGTTATAGTGACCGGCGTGTTCGCTGTACCGGTCGTCCCGTCGCTCGCGGCTTTCGTATTTGTAGCTCGGGCGTAATGTCAATTCCTCGAAATCATCTCGTAAACAGTTTATACTTCGCGACACTTTATTGTTCGTGCGGCACTCGCGACTTATATTTTTATCAAACAAATCCCGTCCATGTCTTTTGTAATAAATGATCGGCTAGACACCGCCTTCCCGCGCACCCGCGTGTTCGCGCGCGTATCTAGTATCTTTCTCAGTCTCCCGCACTATCTCGGCATCGTTAAGTATCGCGTCTCTGTGCGAAATATTGATCGGCTCGCGTCCCCGTTCTCTATTGTCTGTGTGTGCGTTCCCCGGTCGTCACGTCGCATCGATTTCTCTACCCCTACCACTACCGCGCACTGTGGTACTCACTCCCGAACCGTCGCGTGGTGTGCACCACCTCTCTCTATTCTTTCGTTCAGCGAGGGAAGGCGGGACCTTCCACAGTCCGCCTCGCTTTACCTCGTTACGTTCTCACGAGTCAAAGGTGTGCTACTTACATGCTGGTCTGTCGCGCCAACTCGGCGCCTCGTCCCTTTTCCAACCTGTTCTCCGTCCTTAGTTCCCAGTATGGGGGAGTTCCTCCCTGGCAACCTGGCGTCGATCTCCACCTCTCGAATTGTCGCATCGACGTCGGTTTGTGCGTCATCGTCTGATTGGCTGCTCGTTGACGGAGTCAGGAACGCCTCCATGTTCATCTGTTAAAAATGATTGAAATCCTCGGCATCGGCCATCGTTTGTTTCCACGCGCGATTTTGCGGCTTGTTTTGGTCACGTACGCCGTGGCTGGTCGTAACGCGCTCTGCGGATGTAAACAGTGGTCTTTGTTCCAGGTAACCGTCGTTGCTCGTGGCCCTTTGTCTCTCCGTTAACACTTTGTCCTTAAGCTACACACTCGTTCCACGCTGTATCTTTTGTTACAAAAAAATTTTTCTTTTCTTTATCCTTCGGTAATCACTTTGTCTTTATTGTTACACGCGCCTGTCCTTTGCATCGATGCCCGTTTCTCGTTACTTTTCGCGTTTTCTCGCGACGATGCATGCGCTCGTAATGAGTCGATGCTCGTTTCTCGTTAAGGTTCCGCGCTCTTCTTTACCCGTGGTGTTTATCGGATTCCGACTTCTGGTGGACGTCTCAACTAGGCAGAATCGAGCTCGGCCGTCTTGATCTTTTTACTCGCCTGGCTGCTGATGTGCGGTCTGCTTGGCTTGGTGAGTGGTTGCTGGCGCGTCGGTCAGCTGATACAGACGTCGGGTCTGTGTCCGTGTCCGCGTTGTCTTGTTAATTAATCCAAATAATTCGTTTTTCGTGCTGTCTCGCGTTCGGGCTCCTTGGTTGTTATGGTTGTGCCGTTCTCGTGAAATTTCCGCGTGTTTTATGGTGGTAATAGTGCTCTTGGTTCGCGAGTAATGTTTTTTTTACGAGCTGAATGATGTCAGTTTCAGTACCGAAGTTTTCCAGTGATTTTTAATTATTTGGCAATTAGTTGACAGATCTCTTCAACAACCTTCGGCGTTGGACCTGGACGTTCCAGTTGTTCTTCTCTCTTGGTGAGTTTGGTCTTTTAATTTATCTTTCTCTTATCCTTTATGTCTGTTGAGTGGTGTCGTTCTCATCCGGCGCGCTTGACAAGACTACTAAAATTGTTTCTCTCCTAATTATTTTCCTATTAGTCTTAGAATTATAAATCGAGTTTCTCTGGGTGGGGCTTACTAGTGCCCTCCTAATCCTATTTATTAATTAATTTTCCTAGCTTTCTTTCAAAATCTTACTCCAAGAGTCTCTCCTTTCTTGAGGCAGTGATTTATCACGAATTTTAAATCTACCGTACCCTGTCCTTATGTTATAATTTTTCTGAAAGTTATTCTCCTTTCTTTTTCTGTGTTGTTCCACTTTTTCCTTTCTCAAGGTTTCTAATTTGGAGACCTCTCGGTGCCACAACCGAGTCTTTTAAACGTATCGATACGCTGCGTTCACAATACTTCTTAGAAACTATCCGGACTTATTGCTAATTATTCTACCTAAACTTTCTTATACTATTCTCTTAATTCCCCTAAACTAAACCCTAATTGTTTATTTTAATGCCCCCAACTTTCTCTTCTTAATCTGGTTTTTTTTAAGAATATTTTCTGTTTTATTCGGTTCACTGCTGTCCGGTATCAATCTTTTTATTAGTTCCTCCACTGACTTTTCTGTATTCTTTTTATTATCATTCTTCCAATAAATTTGCTGGACTCACCCTTTTCTGTTAAAATTCCTAGTTTTACTCTGGAATTTCTTGATTTTGCAATATTTCTACATCTGCGCACAAGAGAGTTCTGACTGGATCGACACTTTCCAAAGAATAAGAGAGTCTCTCTGTTTGAAGCTGCCTTTTATACTTTTGCCATCCTTTCCCACTCTCTTATATTAACGCTTCTCCTTATCATGTCTTACATAATTCCTTCTTGTTTCAGATGCCCCGCTACCGTGCCCTGCCGTTCCCCTCACTGCTCGAGCGAGGCCAGCCGGTCACTGACCCGCTGTTTTTCGGTAGTGAGGGAATACAGGATTCAGCCTGTTTCGCCGTGTCATAGAATTTACTGACATCCTCTCGCTCGACGCGGCGTGCCAACGAGGCACATCCTCGGCTTCGCGAAGCCCATGCCTCGGCTATCTTCGACTCAACCGAACAACGCGTGCTAGAGCAGCGTGGTGAGCCCGTCTTTGCCCGGATGCAACTCGGTGACTCGTGCAAGTGGCCACTTGCACGGTGGAAAGCGCTCATCCGTAAGCAGGACCAACGAGCCAACTTTGATAATGTTGTTAGGATGGTGCCACTTTGAAATTGACTGCTGCCGTTGTAAATAATGTGCAGACCACTGTCGCCAAAATTGATGTATTTTTTGCTGCAACAATTGCCACCTTGAGAGCCGTGAAATTGCCAAATCTTCGAGATTCAGCTCGGGGACCATTGTGAGTGCTTCACCAATGAGAAAATGTCCAGGCATGAGTGCTGATGAGTCATCTGGATCATTGCTGAGCGGTTCCAGAGGCCTTGAGTTAAGTATAGCCTCGATTCGAGCAAGCAGCGTTGAGAGCTCTTCGAACGTGAGTGCTGTGTCACCCACCGTTCGCCGCAGATGAAATTTAACGGACTTTACAGCTGCTTCCCATTTTTCACCCATATGTGGTGCCGCAGGTGGATTAAACTTCCACGCAATCTGTTGATTTGCGAGAGAAGAAGCTATGAGATGATGCTCTTGCGAAGACTTCCTAAACATCTGACGTATGAATTTGTGTGCACCAACAAAGTTGGTGCCACAGTCAGAATAGATGGTGTGAGGAATGCCACGCCTCGATGAGAATCGCCTGAACGTTGAGAGGAAGCCGTCAGCTGAGTAGTCACTGACGGCCTCAAGATGCAGAGCCGAAGTGGCGAGACGCACAAAAACGCAGATCCAGCCTTTGTGTGTTTTACTACCTCGCCCCTTCCAAGTTTTGAGCGTGAGAGGACCGGCGTAGTCTACTCCTGTGTGAGTAAATGCGCGCGATGGTATGACTCGTGACAGAGGAAGCTGGCCCATCAATTGTTGTGCACGAACTCCTCTCTGTCGAGCACACACCACGCAATGTAATATATGAGATTTCACAGGAGCTGTACCGCCAATGATCCAATGCGTTAGCCTAACTTGAGCTAGTGTGAGCTGCGTGCCTCCGTGAAGAGTACACATGTGAGCTTGCCCTATAATGAGAGTCGTGAATCGAGAGTGGCGAGGTAGAATGGCAGGATGCCTTTCTTCATAAGTGAGTGCTGATTGCGAAAGACGACCTCCAACTCTTATTACACCCTCCTCGTCGATAAAAGCTGTTAGTCGACTGAAGGGGTGAGCAGATGGAACATGCGAGCCTGACTGCAGCACTTGTATCTCGTGCTTGAAAAACACGGCTTGTGTTGCTTTTGTCCAAAACATTTTTGCTGCAGCTATTTCTCTCGCAGTGAGTGGAGCGTTTCCTGCCGATTCTAACCTTCCCCTCATTTTTGCCATCGCCCTGACACAAAATGAAGTGAGACGACATAATTTTGAGAGCGTTGAACAGCGATGTATGAGTTCCCAATGATACTCTGGCGCCTGTGTTGCCGCGAGGAGAGCTAACCCTGGTCGGGCTTCCATAATGCTCAAATCCTCTGAGTCAGCTGTGGCTTTCGGCCAAAATTCAGCAGGCTTCACCATCCACGGTGGACCTGACCACCACAACTGATGAGAACATAATTGAGATGTTGATATGCCCCGCGAGGCACAGTCAGCTGGATTACTTGTGCCTGCCACGTGACGCCATTGAGCACTGGGTGTGAGTTCTTGTATTTGAGCGACTCTATTTCGGACATAGTCCTTCCATCGAGAAGGATGTGCTTTGATCCAGGTGAGAGTTACTAATGAGTCCGTCCACAGGTGAGTAGATGAAATTTTCATCTTGAGCGTGGCTTGAACGTATGCAACCAGCGTAGCTAACAACAATGCTGCAGTCAGTTCGAGCCTTGGTATGGTGAGCTTCTTGAGTGGCGCCACGCGCGTTTTTGAGCAAACAAGTGAAGCCACCTTTCCTGTGGTAGTTGAGTCGACTGTGATATAAATCACAGCGGCCATGGCCAGTTGAGATGCATCAGAGAAGCCGTGCAATTCCACTTTTGAGTTGCTCCATGTGTTAAGCCAACGAGGAATTGAGAGTCTGGCCAGACATTTGAGATCTTCCCTGATTGCAGTTCATTGTGCTAAGATTTGGGATGGCAGTGGTTCATCCCAGCTGAGCTTGTGAAGCCAAAGCTCTTGTAACAGAATCTTGGCTCTTATCACAACCGGTGAGACGAAACCGAGTGGATCAAAGAGCTGAGCCACCTCAGAGAGAATGAGGCGTTTCGTAAAACTTTCTTGAGCTGAGTTGAACCGGGATGCGAACTTGAACTTGTCTTCACTAGGAAGCTGAGTCAAACCAAGAATCTTTGTCTCGCAGTCGTCCAGCTGTCGATAGCTGAGCTTGACCTTGATGATGAGATATTGGCAAATACTTTGAGGTCTGACGAGTACCACTTGGCGAGTGGAAAACCGCCCGCCATGCACAAGTCCTTGAGCTGTTGAGCTATTTCAATGAGCTGGTGAGTTGAATCCGCCCCACCGAAGATGTCATCCACATACCTGCCAAATTTGATAGCTAGCACAGCAAGCGGAAACCAATGGCCTTCATCTTTGGTTAGCTGCATGAGTGTTCGAACTGCCAAATATGGCGCAGCTTTTGTACCATATGTAACCGTAGTTAGTTGAAAAGGCACAGGATTGAGTTGACCATCTTTCCATAGAATCCGTTGAAGATTCCAATCCTCTGGATGAACTCGGATCTGACGATACATTTTTGTTATGTCAGTGGCGAAGATGTGTCTGTGTTGACGGATCCAAATGAGCACGTCCGAAATGTTGAGCAATAAATTCGGTCCGGTGTGCATGATGTCGTTGAGAGATTTTCCTGATAAGGTTGAACTCGACCCATTAAATACAACACGTAATTTTGTGGTAGTGCTGTCTGGTCGGAGAACACCGTGGTGATGCAAGTAATAATGCTTTTCACTTTGACCTGATTTTGACGCCTTCACCATATGACCGAGTTGCTCATATTCGTCCATGAACTGTGTATAGAGCTGACCGTATTCAGCATTTTTTGAGATTTTCCGTAAAGTGTGTTGCAGACACTGAAATGCTCGTGAGTGTGAACTTCCAAGATTCGCAGGCGATGATATGAGAGGAAGCCGAACGATGTACCGGCCTGTAGAATCACGCTGATGCGTGTCGCGAAAATGATCCTCGCATGCCTGCTCCTCTGGTGTGAGTTGACTTACTGTGTCCTTTGGTGGCTCTTCCTGAATCTGAAATTTCGTTAGCACATTTTGTAATTCCTGATCGTCATGTTGCACCGCAGCATGATGAACAGTGAGTGCGTCAGATTGGCATGAGTTTGTTGGTCCAATGATGAGCCACCCAAATATCGATAATTGTGCAATAGGTGCAGATGATGTGCCCTTGAGAATATTTGGTTTAATAACCTGTCCATAAATATCTGCTCCAATTATGATATCGATTGGTCGTGGTGTGAGAAAGTCAGGGTCAGCCAGTTTCAGCTTCACTATGTGAGGCCATGTACGAACTGACGACTCAAAGGATGGCAAGTGAGTAGTAACCGTGTTGAGAATGTGAGCCAGTACCGTGACTTTCTCCTTGGTGTATGTGGAACACAGTGTGAGCTGTACCGAGCCATGTGTCTGCGTTGAGCGCCTTCCACCGACCCCTGTGATCGGAATTGATGAGTGCTTGCCTGTTGCGTTGAGCTTACGAAAGAGTTCTTCCGTAATGAAAGTCAATTCCGACCCAGGATCGATGAGAAGTCTTGCTTGATGAGCTGAGACCGGTGTGTGTATGTCTGCTAATGCAGTTGCCAATAATGTTGAGCAGTTCCGTGTGAGCTGTGCCGATGAGAGGACGACCGCGGCGACATCCTATTCCGATGATGCCTGGGATTGCGCCAGTTGTGCGTCGGAAGCTGTTGCTGGGGGCGCTGCCGGATGCAGCATCGTGTGGCGCCGCCCTGAACACTCCTTGCACCTCCGGTTTGATCGACAGGCTGATGCGTTATGCCGCCCAAGGCAGTTGTAGCACAGCCGTGCTTTCTCCGCCATCTTGCGACGATCAGCCACAGTGAGCCGCCGGAACTCAGGACACATCACGATGAAGTGCCCCCGAGCCCGACAGCAATCACATGGATAATCGTTCGCGTTGGAAGTTGACGGCGGAGCGCCACGTGCTGCGCTACCCGCATGATGTGCCGCGGCGTTGTGCGTCCCGGCCTTTGCCGGGGGAGGGTTTCCCGAAAACGTCCGGTTCGAGGTTGTTCCAGTCTTGGGAGTGGCCTTCGCCATCTCCAACGCTCTCACCTTGGTCTCGGTGAACTCCTCGAGATCAGCAAAAGCCGGGAAGCCTGATGTGCGTCCCAGCTTCGTCTCCCAGGCCTCGCGTGTGGCTTGGTCTAGCTGCTGCCCCAGCAGCCTTACCATTATGCAATCCCAGAGCTCTTCCTTCGTTGCCAGCGAAGAAAGAGCTCTGTAAGCCTCGGAGAACGTAGCCAGGATAGATGCGAGCGACTTCGCATCTGATGAGCTGGACCGGAGAGCGGGGAGCCTGTCCAGGCGCTCCTGCACCAGCAGCCGCTTGTTTTCATAGCGGGAGACCAACGTCTCCCACGCCAAGTTAAACGATTCGCATGTTACTGCGAACCCTGAGATGAGCTGCGCCGCCGAGCCAGACACGCAGCCACGCAGGTATAAAAACCGGTTGACATCAGTGATGCGGGCATTTCGGATGACCAGTGACGTGAACACGTCACGAAACGCCGGCCAGCCGGAATAATCCCCTCCAAATGCCAGCAGTTTTATCTCTGGCAGCTTTGTACGTGGCTGCGGCGACGCCGCCGCTGGTGCAGAAAGACGCCCTTGAGCTAGCCTCTCCATGGCTTCCCGAGCTGTGATCTTGCCTTTGAGGGCGAGCTGCACCTCAAGGCTTTGCAGATCTTCTGCAAAATACTCATGATCAACACAGCTCGGAGGGCACGAAGACTCCAACAGGTCATGTTCCTTCCGGAAGTCGCTGTGGATCTCCGTAACCTGCTCGACGTAAGCGTCACGCGAAGCCATGGTGAGGGTATCTCCGCCCTCGTTAAGTAGAGCAATAACCGCTTGCAAATGAGCAATCCGGCGCCGTTGCGATTGGACCTTCAACTCCATCTCGGTTGTAAGTCGAGTTGAAGATCGGGTCTTCTTCGAAACGATGCCGGCCCCAGGAACCAACAATGTCCTTTTCTCGTTCAGACCTCCAAGCGCCACCCCAGAGTCTTTCGGAGAGCCCTCAGACATTGCTAGTCCTGTTGCAAACGGTACAAGTAGAGAAAGTGAAGACAGTAACGAAGATTCTCCGCAGAGATGTACTTTACCCTACTTGCTGCTCCGCTTGACGAGGTGATGAGCCGATGAGGATCTTGCGATGGGCTACGCAGAGTCCTATCCCAGATGAGCCGATGTACTTGTAGAGATGAGAGCGGAAGGTAGAAAACCCTGGTCTCTCTTGCTTAAGTCGAGTATCCGGCTCGAAGGACCAAAAATGTTGAGAATCCGTCCGGATGAAGCTTGACCGATCTGTGAATGTATTGAAAACGGGATGAGAACTCACTCAAGGCAAGAGGAAAATAACCAGACACATAGATGTTATACTGAGGAAGCGGTTTATTTCTGCCTTCCTTCGCAGTATTCAAAACATTATTTCAAACAATACCAGTTTAACACAAATAATTAAAATTTTATACCAAAAACAATTATATTAATTATGCGCTGAATGTAAACTTGAAACAGCGGTGCGTGCAACGCAGTCAGGACTACGTAGCACGACACGCCGATGCTACTGAGTGTAATTCACTGCATCCACTCAGTAGTGTATTGCAGAGTGGTTGCAATGAATTAATGAGAGCACTTACAACTGACGTTGCTTGAGTGCAGTGATTTTGTGTGAAACCAGCTACGCAGTCAACACTGCGTAGCACAATACAACATAGAATGAGGCTGTACGGTTGAGCAAAAAATATTCACTGTACTTTCCCAGCAGATTTACTGGAGGAAAATACAGTGAATATGAGGCACATGTTTAATTATATTAATTAAGCCGACGAAGTAACATGAGGAGAACGTGGTACAGCATGTGCTGCAACGCACGCCACAAGTGAGACCCAGTGCTGATGTACCATTTTTCTCCTCACTGACAGTGAATTAATACATAATTATGCCAGAGCACTCTTACCTTGAGCAATGAGTCCTGAAGAGCGAGAGGTTGAGCAAGTCCGATGAATAATGTCCGTGAAAAAAGCCTGAGAGTCCTGTGGATGTGCGTGCTGTCCAGTGGATGTGTGTCGCAAAAGTGCCAAATTCTCAAGATGGCTGCGAGTATGAACTTTACGTTGAGCGCTGGAGTCAGTTGAGCGAGATAGCCGGTGAGCGAAACCGAAGTCAAGCGAGAGAGACATCCTCTCGCTTGACGCAGCGTGCCAACGAGGCACATCCTCGGCTTCGCGAAGCCCATGCCTCGGCTATCTTCGATTCAACCTGTAGAATATGATCTATATGACCAACACGTACTCTTACACTAGGGAGAGGGAATGGCGCTGTCGGCGCGGCCAGGTTAGCTTGCGAGCGGTAGAGTCAGTTACGATACGCCCGTTGTAGAGGATTCATCAATGTATTCACTCTGTGATAATCCTCCTTATATTCGCGCTATAACAATAAAGATTATTATACCTACAAACACAAAACAACCGAACAACGCGTGCTAGAGCAGCGCAACAGGTAGGCGCACGACGATTATCGATCGCCGTGCGCCAGCTGATTTTCCAACAGTTTCTCTTTTTATTTAATCGTTAATCTTTATTATTGGTGACATCGTCACATTTGTATCTGATAATATTATTTTTCTTCTTCATTCCTGTCGTGTAATTATGATTTTTATTCATCTCTACCTGTAAAGTTGTGACCACGTCACAATATATATAATTATAAATTATACTCCGTTGCATGGGACCACTGGAAAAATTAGTGGAACTTCAAGTGTGTATAAAGGATCTCGAGGATCTCGCGCACGAACTCATTGAACAAGTCACGCAAGAAATTTTCTTAAGTCAACTCGGTTTAGAACGAATAAAATAGCAAGAAAGAATAATCGCTAAAACGTACGTGAGGAGAGCTACAAGGAAAATAGTTTCCCCGAATATTAACTATAGAGAGTAATATTACATTTGTTTTAACCAAGCAACCATCAAACTTCCTGTGTTGTTTCTATACGATTCGCTCTGTAACATTAACTTCCTTGCACTGTAATTTATATATATTGTGTCAACCTACCATGTTTTAAAGCAGTGGGCATACAATTCTGAAAATATGAGTGCAACAAATAGTCTCTAGTGCTTCTTGAACTTAACGTACTCATTTGTTTCCGAAGAAGTACGACCTGAGTTAATAGCTACTGCGTCGACTAAGAATCAGAGTCATCAAATCAACCCACCTAATCCACATCCCACTCATATTATCTAGCCCACTCCTAAGAACACAATCATCACAAAACACATTACAGTAGTGAGAGAAATCCTATGTTTTAGCTCCTCGCGTAGGTGGGGTTAGGGCTAGCGAGGCTCGCTCACGAAACACATTACACTAGTGGAATAAATCCTATGTTTTAGCTCCTCGCGTAAGTGGGGTTATTGCTAGCAAGGCTCGCTCACAAAACACATTACACTAGTGAGAGAAACCCTATGTTTTAGCTCCTCGCATAAGTCGGGTTAGGGCTAGCAAGGCTCGCTCACAAAACACATTACACCAGTGAGAGAAATCTTATGTTTTAGCTCCTCGTGTAAGTGGGGTTAGAGCTAGCAAGGCTCGCTCACAAAACACATTACACTAGTGAGAGAAATCCTATGTTTTAGCTCCTCGCGTAAGTGAGATCAAGAGCTAGCAAGGCTCACTCACGAAACCCATCATACAAACAAGACAGACATAACTACACGTACTACTTACTTACTTGGACAATTACCCTACCACTATCGACCCGAATCATTCATCCATGCCGAAAACCCATAGAGCAGGAAGGAAAATTCAAGCGCAGAGATTAAAACGACTGGACTTAAAGGAACAGTACCAAGTTCCAGTAAGTGCGTGCAGTTGTATAACGAGCAAAATTTTAGAGTCTTTAGTATTGAAATAGAAAACGATAATAAAACTATACCTCTCGAAGGAAGAAAAATAACAGAACATAAGAACCATTCCAACGACACAATTGCAGTACGTAACGGCTACTCGAGGCAAGAAAGGAATAGACATTTGAATTCTGGTAAAACAAATTGTCCTTTAACGGTAACAGCGAGTGAATCGTATAGCAAGCAAAATTTTGGAGTCTCTAGTATCAAATATACAAAAGATAACGAAGGTACTTTCCTTAACCAAGAAAAAATAATAGGTTTTCAGAGACCTTTAGGTAAACAAGTAGCGGAGTGTAAAAATCACTCGGAAGTTGGAACATCATACCAAGTAAGTGCGACTGCATATAAAACAGACAGCAATCGGGACTTCCAAACTGCCGGCACCGAAATACCTGATAACGATCAAGTAGATCATCTTAAAAAATTTCGAACAGTTGAGCGGGAAAAATTCCTAAAAAAACTTATTGCTGATTACAAAGATAATTCGAGACTTGGGATACGATATCATCCATTTGTGACACCCTTAAAACATCAAATTACTAAGAGCGTATCGTTGAATAACCACCAAAACATGCTCCGAAAGGGAAAACCATATTTGATTTCACCACTAGGGAATTTTGAAACGAAATTAAGAGAATAATGGTCTATAATTCTTCTTTGTTACAAGTAATAAAAAGAAAGTTATTCCTATTCTCTTCTCCTGCCCAATTTCTACCTTAATAATATTCTTATGTATTGTTGCATGTCTCTTTGATGCGGTATACCAAAAATTATACTTGTATAAAAAAACATCATAAATGAGGTCAACTCTTTCAAAGGTAAGAATTGATGAGTCAATAATCCACGAGTATCCTGAGGAAAGAAGAAAAAGGCTCCCAAAGGATAACCCTAATAATTTTACACTTGAAACTATAACCGAGTCCCCATGTAATAGTCCCAGTAATTCACCTCTTGAGATACCAATTCCAATTTCCCAAAAAATTCCCTCCTTCACCAGTTCAAATAAGAATTCTGTTATGTCCATTGTAGATTCAGACTTCAACAAGTTAACCGAAACTGCCACCCACAGAGCAAAAGTAATAAAGTTTGATCAAGACAGTAACATACAATCACTCGAGTTAACTTCTGACAATATTATCATCACTCGATCCCAAGAGAATATAGAAGACGAGACAAGTTCAATCGATACAGTTGAAATTATAGAAAGCAATTTTGGAAAATATTATAGTCCGGAATATAGTCCTCTACAGATCGAGGCATTTTCTAACGACGAAAGTTAAAACCAATTTACGAATCAATTTAAGGAAACATTAGAAGCAAAGTCCCCAAATAACCGTTTGTCATTAGTCGGGTTTGTCATAAGGCCGGACGACGAGATCAACGAATATCTTCCAGCGTTAGTATACCGCACACCCCGTAGCGAAGACCTAGGTCGGTCAGTAAAATCCCCCTGAAAGTATCGTGGAGAATTTCGAGTCTCTAAGCGAACCCGAAAACACGGATACACCTTACAGACCCCCTCGACTGTCACTAGCGCGACGCCTAGTATAATCCCTTCAGCTAACAGCGATATATTTTACACGCCATTAGGCGGATCTACCCCTTTCGACGGAACTATTCCTAGATCACCTTCCTTTGTCGACAAAAAATCATTATCAACTCCAAAGGGAATAATTGAGAATCATGAAAAATCCACATTAAATCTATTACCAAATGCTCACATACAAAACCTAAAAATGTCCTGAAAAAATTACATCTTTTGCCGGAATACAATTTGTCTACACCTACGGTCAATCCTACGGTCAAAGACTCAAGCCCAGACAAGACATTGAATAGACTACCGCCAATAAAAATTTCTACTGAAAACTTAATTAAGTCTAACGACTCATCACCAAATACACTTCACACAATCGTTAATAATAATCAAACATTGTCTCTTCGAGATGTCCTGGCTGTCATACCGAATTATGACGGTCATTCTTTATCACTCGGTATGTTTATTCAAGGATGCAAAGAGGCCTTGGCTATGATGGGGCCAGGAGCCGAATCAAATTTAGTAAGAGCAGTTCGCATAAAAATAATTGGCGAACCTCGTCGCACCATACAGGGGCAAACTTTTGAAACAATAGAGGATATGGGTAAATTTCTTAAAGATATTAATGCACCTACGCGAAACGTATATCAACTCCAAAGGGAATTGGAGTCCATATATCAAAGAGAAAATGAGTCCGTCATTGCATATTCCAATCGTGTAAGAGACTTTGGAAATTTAATACTCGAAAATTATGATGCGAACGAAGATAATCCTTTGACTGCCGCATTTATTACTAACACGAAAGAAATTGAACAACGTTTAAGTCCGAACAATAATCTTGATGAATTAATTAAACTCACGGTTCAAACAGAAAAAAAGTTTAGTGTCACAGGCAGCCCTGCGTAGTGGTAGGCTGGAAACTTCGGGTTCAAAGGTAAACAAACCTGAGGCGAAACGGGCAGTAAACGTGGTAGCTAGCGAAGAAGTGTATTGTCAGCTGTGCAATAAAAAAGGGCACAGTGCTAAAGAATGCTCGACCCAGAAGTCTAGCCAAACATTGGTTGTCAGTCCACAAAATTCGGGAAATATCGATAAGGGACCGAGCATGTGTCAGATCTGTCAAAAAACGGGATACTCAGTGGACAAATGTTAAAAAATCTTTCCCCCTTTAAATAACAATAAATCCGAGTTCGAAGCCTCTTTACTTACTATATGCCAGGTCTGTAATAAACGCGGACACACTGCCGATCGTTGTTATAAAATTTTTCCTCCGGAATGAAAAGAACAGGTAAATATATCTGCATTTTATCAACTTTGTAAGAATTATGGTCATTCGGCTAATAGATGTTCACGTTTCCCTCCGACCCAACCCCCCTAAATTGATGTCCTTGCGACAAGAACAGGTACCGCAGAATCTTCGATATCAGAATTCAAGTGACATTCGATGCCAGATATGTAAAAAAGAAGGCCATGGAGCCCATATTTGTCCTTTTCGCAATAATAATTCGCAACCGTTGATTAACAATCGATTTGATAACCGAAGGAATTTTGATAATAATAATGTTAGACCCACCGAGTTGGGTAGGGAGTGTTTTCATTGTAAACAACCAGGTCATTTTATACGGGAGTGTCCCGTCCGACGTATTAAAGAGAATGAATACGAAAATTCGGGAAACAGCGGCGGTCTTCCGGTACGGGTGTGCCTGGGGAGATCCCGCAGAAAATGCATTCGATCCATGTAATTTCTATCACAGCCGAGAATCCCAATCGCGAGTAGTCCGAATCTTTAATATACAACTGCATCGAGAAAGTAGCGTCCCGACGCACAGTGGGGCCGATTCCCGAAAAGCTGGTCAAAAGTCAAAAACGTAGTTCATTCTGTTTGAGATATAGTATATAAGGGTTTTTGGGGTCGCTGATTACGAATCTGAAGTCAAAATTGTAAAAAAACAAAATGGCGGGTTCAAAATGGCGATAGTAAACCGAAAATACTCAGTTATCATACGGAATGTTTATCGAATTTGTATGAAACTTGGTTTCTCTGAATTTTCGAGGTCGCTGAATATGAATCCGGTGTGAAAAAAACAAAATTCAAAATGGCAGATCCAATATGGCGGACGCAATTTTCGTAATCGGCCGGATTTGCTTGAAATTTGTTATTTGGGGGTTATCGAGGTCGCTGAATATGAATCCGGTGTGAAAAAAACAACATTCAACATGGCGGATCCAATATGGCGAACGCAATTTTCGTAATCGGCCGGATTCGCTTGAAACTTGTTATTTGCGGATTTTCGAGGTCGCTGAATACGAATCCGGTGTGAAACAAACAAAATTCAAAATTATGGATCCAATATGGCGGACGCAATTTTCGAAATCAACCGGATTTGCTTAAAACTTGTTACTCGGGGGTTTTGGAGGTCGCTGAACATGAATCTGATGTGAAAAAGACAAAATTAAAAATGGCAGATCCAAAATAGCGATTATAAAAATTTATTAACTTTTTATAAATCTGTAAGTAAATTATATATTTGATAAAAAGTATTAAAACATCTACTTTTACATCTATAATTGTATTGATTAAAATCACTTTTGAAAGACTTATTTTAGACTATTTACAAGTTACATTTCCTTTTTTTATTGAAGTGAATGTACTTCAGTTACATGCAAGTAATTTTTTCTTCGAAGCACATATTTCTCATTTTCTGAAACATTTTCTGAAACAAAATAGATTTTGTGAAATAAAATTAACACGTTCAAACAGTCAATTTGTCATTATTTTAGTTTAAGTAAACATTTTTTAAGATTACTGTATAATAATTTGATTTACAGTTTTAAAATAAATGTATTTGGATTACAGAGTAATGATTTTCTTGTTTAAAAGAAATATTTTGTACATATTTCAGATAAGTAATTACATTTTTAATCATTTATAAAAATATTGAAAAATGTATAATTCAAATATATAAGAAAGTGTAATAAGGAACACGAAAATTGCGTCCGCCATATTAGATCCGCCATTTTGAATTTTGTTTTTTTGACACCGGATTCGTATTCAGCGACCCCAAAAACCCCCTGAGTAACAAGTTTCAAGCGAATCCAATCGATTTCGAAAATTGCGTCCGCCATATTGGATCCGCCATTTTGAATTTAGTTTTTTTGACACCGGATTCGTATTCAGCGACCACAAAAAGCCCCGAGTAACAAGTTTCACAAAATTATATTCATTTGAAAAAAACGTGCAACAAGTGGTTAATGTGAATTTGTAATTTTTTATATTCAAATGTGCACTAAAAACAAAGTTGCAGCTAGCTGCAGCTGATTTTTACTAATTTTGTTACATAACAGTACAAACTTTAATTTAAAACTTGTTTCGTTGCGGAACACTGCGGAACTTTTAACTTTTTTCTTGTTTTTCTAAAATGATTGCACATAATTTTTCATTTTTTTCTACTTTAGACATTGGTTAGCTATTAATTTACATGTATCTCTTATAATTTTCGACGCATATGATAATAAACTACTTTCTTCAACCTGAAACCTCCATTTTGCAGAATTAAGAAACACCAATTTTACGATTTTCTACGAATTTTTTAATATGACGCTTGAATATGAGCTCGAACGATCGAGCTATTACTTGCGCTAAGGTCTCTTTTGTACTGGCTTGTACTTGCCAGGTATACTTCACTAGCCCTTATAAAATGTTCCATTATATTCTTTCAACATTACTCTATCCACCTATGTACTCTAGATCCTATAAAATGAAACTTCATTTTTCGACTTTTGACCAGCTTTTCGGGAATCGGTCCCACTGTGCGACGGTTGCGGTAACGGCATCGGAAATAATATCTCCTGTCACTCTTATGGTTGATACAGGAGCCGGTCCGAACATTCTGAAGAAACAATTTGTGAGTGAACACATCTCTATAAATCGCGGAGACATTCTGCAACTAAATGGAATCACAACAAATTCAATTTTTACTTTGGGTAATATTACCGTACACATGTTCGGACGTTTTGCTACTTTCCATATTGTAGACAATAACTTCCCCATAAAGGAAGCTGGTATATTGAGTTCGGAATACCTCAACGGCAATCGCGTGAAAATAGATGACGAAAAAAGACAATTGAAAATGCAGAATGTAAGTATACCATTTGCAACTTAGGAAACTATTGTTATCCCTGCAGAGTCCACCAAATGGTGCTTCGTGAGAGTAAAAAATTTGAATTTACGGGAAGGCTATTTGCCTCCCCTGGATGCAGGTATAAACATAGAAAGCGGGTTCGTCATTAATGATAATGGTAAAGCTTATATTTACGTAACCAATAGCAATATGCTTACGGTTCAAGTCCAAGTACCAGTACTAGAATTAGTGTCATAGGAGGAACTAATTCATAGCACAAAAAGAAAGGATCCTAGTGACGATTCAAGTAAACGGGAAAAGAATCCAGAGCTTTCTAAGGGGTTGGGTCATTTTAAAAATAAATACAATATAAAAGGAAACGATCAAGAGGATTTCTCTCTGTCGGGTAAGATTGAGCTCCCGGTAGAGACAATACCCCGCCGAGATACTGAAAATACTTCAAAGAATATTTTGAATTTTTTGGAAAGTGTAAAAGAAGAAATAACAAATTACATGGAAATAATTAAAGTTACTTGTGAAACTGGTTTGGAAAAAAATATATTGTGTACGAAGGATTGTAAAGGAAAAAAAGAATGAGAATTTGAAAAATTGCAACCCGAAGCCCAAAGTTTTACGGAAATCTGCACGCAGAATCTAACTGAAAATAGCACTTGAATGGAACCTGTAAAGATAAATGTACCTAAAGAAAACGTTGTCTATCTGTTTGAGAATCCGTCCGATGTTGTTTGACCGATCTGTGAATATATTGGAAAAATATGAGTCTTCACTCACGACAGGGTGATAAATAACCAGACACGTCGATGGTATGTTGAGGAAGCGGTTTATTCTCCCTTCCGTCAGCTCGAATACAAAATACAGTTTTGTGTATAATTTGGAAAAATGTCAAATTGAAAAATAAATACAAAAATAGGTTAAATTTAGAAAAATACAAAATTGATATAAAAATAAATGCACCAAAATCAGAGAATTAAAAACTGTATATAAATAAATTAATTGAATCAGATTTTGTCTGTGAGACTTGAGCAGCACGCAATTATATTAATTGTGTGCTGTATGCACTGAGAGTGGTGCACGTGCAGCAGCCAGTGCTGTGGAGCACGCGACGCTATGAGATAAATGAGTGCGTAAAATGTGTCAATTATTCACTGCAAGCTCTCAGCAGATTTATCTGAGAGAAGTTGCAATTGGATTGCTTGAGTGCTGTGAGTGAATGTGAGGACAGCGACGCAGTCAGCACTGCGTAGCACAATACAACATAGACTGAGGATGCACAACTGAGTAGGGAATAGTCACAGTATTTTCCCCGTAGATGTTCTGGGGGAAAATACAGTGAATATAAAGCACATGCGTAATTATATCAATTAATCCGGCAAGACAGTGTGAGGAAAACGTGGTGCAGCCCGTGCTGCAGCGCACGCCACGAAGTGAGACAATAACCTTGATGTACCGTTAATTCTTTACTCCTCACTGACAGTGAATTACTCTGAATTATGTCAGTATACGCTTACCTGAGTGCTGAGTCCTGGTGAGCAAGAAATGTTGAGCGAGTCCGGTGAATTGAGTGACAAAAGGGTCCGAGAGTCCAAAAATGCGTGTGCTGTTCCGTGGATATTTCGCAAAAGTGTCTAAAAATTCAACATGGCTGCGGGATACGAAAGCGTCGTTGGGCGCTGAAGTCAATTGAGAGAGATAGCTGGTGAGCGAAGCCGAAGTCAAGCGAGAGAGACATCCTCTCGCTTAATGTGGCTTGCCTCCAAGGCACAGCTTCAGCTCCGCGAGGCCCTTCCTCGGCTCTCTCCGGCCCAACCGAACGCCGCGTGCTAGACCGCAGCAACAGGTCGACGCACGGCGAGTATCGATCGCCGTGCGTCAGCTGATTATCCAACACTATCCGCATTCGGTAGAGACGGAAAGAAATTGTAGTAATTGTGAGTCTCGCCAACGCTTCACAGGGGTGACTGTGCCGACGAAACGGGCAGCGCTCGATGGAGGACTGAGGAAGCTCGATTCAGAATTTTTGGGAAATACTGTGCCTATGGTAAGGACAGAATCCCCTCAGTATTGTAATAACAGTGTTCACGGAAAAAGTGTTGTTTCTTTAGATTCGATAAAAGCAGAGATACCAATGGGGTATAACGGGTTAAATAATGATGATTTTATAAATGCATTCACGAAGAAAACGTTGTCTATCCGGATTCGATAGAGACGGAAGGAAATTGTAGTAATTGTGAGTCTCACCTACGCTTCACAGGGGTGACTGTGCCAACGAAACGGGCAGTGCTCGATGGAGGACTGAGGGAGCTCGATTCAGAATTTTTGGGAAATACTGTGCCTATGGTAAGGACAGAATCCCCTCAGTATTGTAATAACAGTGTTCACGGAAAAAGTGTTGTTTCTTTAGATTCGATAAAAGCAGATACCAATGGGGTATAACGGGTTAAATAATGATGATTTTATAAATGCATTTACGAAGAAAACGTTGTCTATCCGAATTCGATAGAGACGGAAGGAAATTGTAGTAATTGTGAGTCTCACCTACGCTTCACAGGGGTGACTGTGCCAACGAAACGGGCAGCGCTCAATGGAGGACTGAGGGAGCTCGATTCAAAATTTTTGGGAAATACTGTGCCTATGGAAAGGACAGAATCCCTTCAGTATTGTAATAACAGTGTTCACGGGAAAAGTGTTGTTTCTTTAGATTCGATGAAAGCAGAGATACCAATGGGGTATAAAGGGTTAAATAATGATGATTTTAATAAGTGCATTCACGAAGAAAACGTTGTCTATCCGAATTTGATAGAGATAGAAAGGAATTCAGAATTTTTGAGGGAAACTGTGCCTATGGAAAGGACAGCACCTCTGGAAGATTTCAATAATTGTACTAAAGGGAATAACGTTGACTATTTGAATTCGATAGAGATGGAAAGAATACAGAATTATTAGGGAAAACTGTGCCTACGGAAGGGACAGCATCTTGTGAAAAAATTGATAATTGTGTTATTGCTGAAAGCGTTGTCTATCCGAATTCGATAGAGACTAAAATATCAGCAGAAAATAAAGTCAATAAAGAATTTTGTTGTCAAGAATTTGTTGAAACCTTCGTACCTACGAAAATCGAATCAAATAAAAACACCAGTTTAAAAATGTGTGAATCATTAAAGAATGTACAAACCATCTGTACCCTTGGATCGTCAAAAGTAGAAAGTATTAAGAATGATAAAAATAAAGAAACAAGTTTCGAAACCCAGAAGTATAATTTAAAGTGGTATAAATTCATGGACGTTTCTTTAATACAGAAACTTAGTATATCAAATATTTCTTACAAAATTACGCCTTTTATACGCGAGAGATCGTGCTACACGATATCTGAAGCTGTAATGCACGATCGATTTGATCGAATCAAAGAATTATTAAGACTCGACGAATTAAGTAAAGAAGAGAGGAAAAGTATTGAAACCCTCTTAAAAGAAAGCTCTCATTTATATCAAGTACCGGGAGATATGTTAACGTGTACTACTATATTGCAACATCGAATTCCTACAATAGACGATTTTCCTATAAATACGCGAAGCTATCGGTGGCATTAGTGCACTAAAGAGGAAATCGGGAAACAAATTGAAGATATGCTCGAAAAGGTAGTAATCATACCCTCCACCTCACCATACAATTGCCCTGTGTGGGTGGTACCTAAAAAAGCCGACTTTCAAGGTAATAAAAAATGGAGAGTAGTATTCGACTACCGATCACTGAATGAAAAGACAGTTGCTGATGCGTATCCCATACCAAATATTAATGATATATTAGACCAATTAGGAGGCGCACAGTATTTTTTTAGTTCTTAACCTAGCGTCGGGATTCCATCAAATTGAAGTTTCAGCTGAAGATCGTCATAAAACGGCCTTCACTACACCACCTGGTCATGAGTTCGTTAGATTGCCGTTCGGGCTACGGAACACCCCTCCTACATTTCAAAGAGCCATGGACCTCACGTTGAGTGGGATCCTCGGGAAAGGCGTATTTGTTTATTTAGGCGACATTGTTATTTAGGCTGGCAGTCTCAAAGAACATACGAATATATATCGCGAATTGATTAAACGACTAGAAGCTGCGAATTTAAAATTGCAACCGAATAAATACGAATTTTTAAAAAGAGAAGTCGCCTATCTGGGACACATAATCGAGAACAATGGAGTTCGTCCCGACCCTAAGAAATTAGAAGCAGTACGTGAATACCCCGTGCTTAAAAATATCAAAAATATTCGACAATTCATGAGACTAACGGGTTATTATAGGCGGTTTATAGAAGGATACGTCAAGATCACAAAACCCCTGACATCTCTCTTACGTAAAGAAAATAAATTCGAATAGGGACTTGAACAACAGGAGTCATTTGAAGTATTGAAAGAAAAACTTTGTACATCTCCAGTCTTGCAATATCCTGATTTTTCTAAGCCGTTCATTTTAACTACAGACGCGTCGGGTTATGCTATCGGTAGCATCCTCTCACAAGGAGAAATTAATAACGACCATCCATGCGCCTACGTTTCTAGAGCTTCGAGTGAGGTAGAAGAAAGGTACGATACGTATGAAAAGAAAGCATTAGCTATAGTGTATTCCATACTTCATTTTCGGCCGTATTTATATGGGCATTATTTTACAGTAGTAACCGACCATAAACCACTGCTATGGTTTCGGCGGGCAACGGACGGTAATTAAAAAATTTTGCGCTGGAGACTAAAACTCGCAGAATACGAATACGATATAGTATATAAAGCCGGGAAAACTAATGTTAATGCTGATACACTTTCGAGAAATCCAGTTGAAGAAACAACCGCGACTGACGGTATTTTCACTATTCAAATAAATCCTGTAACTGTCAATCGTACGAAGCCTAAGCATCAACTGACGGATGCAGAGATAACTCGATTATTAGAAGAACAATCTGACAATGATGAGGATATTATGGAAAATTACCAAGATCATACATTACGCAATTATGAAATAGATGAAAGCAATTGGGATCGGGAATCTGTTGACTCTAATGTGCAGCCTACGGAACTTATTTTTCCACATGGGTCACTCGAAATATCATCCGACCACGAAACGTTTCCGGTGCGTATAGAAGACGAGGTGGATTTACCTAATACTTCGGTAAATAACCCAGGTACTCTTGAGCCTATAGTATATCCGGAAACATCTACAAGCAATACCTATTCTATCCACCAAGAGACGACCGATGAAATTATACTCGACGTTAACCCCTTGCACTATTTTCACGAGTCTGACTCGTGATGAAAATTTTAGGCCAAACTTGAATATCACGAGTCAGGCTCGTTGTTTAATTTCATGTCAAACGTGAATATCACGAGTATGGCTCGAAACGAAACGAGCGTGCAAGTCCAGAGAAAATGTACCCCTAAGCCTGTCGAAGTAAGCGATACCGAGTTCTCGAGCGACGAAGAACTCGAACTCGACGCAACAAAAACTAGATTATCAACCGCATGTACCATTCGTGAGCCTCCCAAGGGAAGGATTATAGCCTTCAACATTAAAGAATCACGCGATTTATTCCATACTCGTGGAGATAACCTGGTTTATTTTGTTTCTACCAAATGTGAACCTATTGATAGAGGTGCGATAGCACTCCGCGATAATAACGATTTTTCACATTAAAAAAATTTAAAGTTGAAAAAGGCTCAAACAATTGCAAAACGAAGTAATAGATTCAATATAGCCCTACCAATCACCGACGGTTCCGGTGAAGCACCTACATTAATCTTAGGAAACATAGTAGAAACATTGAAAATGCTCGACATTAGTAGAATGGGTCCAAGATAGCGAGACCTGGGGGCATGGCCTCCTCTGTCCCTGCTGGCTTGTGATTGGTCCCCCACCTTCTTACCCCCACCTCTCCCCTGCACCTGATCGTCGCCCCACCTGGAGCCCCTGACAGACGAGCCACCTAGGCGACACGTGCGCCTCCTGTCGGACGCTTGTTGCCGATGTGCCATCTATTGTAAAGATTCTACAGGAGGTATGTTACCGATAACAGGTAAAACAGAGTAGCTTACTGACGGTCGGTAGGGTAGATTTGGTGCAGCTATCTATAAGTAGATTGGGTCCTATATCCGATACCACAGATTGGGCCGTACCATCGAAAAAGAAGATTGTAGCTTGACATCGGTAAAAAGATTTGCGTCCGGTCGTATCCTATAAACGATAAATAGATTTGGGCCCTACACATATGAGGTTTTGCTTTTCACTATTTAACACTAATTAAAAGTAAAATCTTTCGAAACTTTAAAACCAGCTAAAATAATTATGCTAAGTAAAAACACGTGTAATTCTTAAAATTTAATAAAAACTGTTTTGTTTATTCAAAAAGATTGTCAGACATATAAGAAATGCTTGTCTCACTTTCGCGGAACTGATGTTTTATAATTACATCCTGTACAGTTCCTGCGAGCTGGTGCTGGACCGTCGATATGCGTTCTCGAACCTGGTGTGTTATGATGTAAATGGCACGGCAGGTACGTGGAAACCTCAGGGACATTCTTGAGGTGTTCAGGTAGTTTGTCCTACAGAATAGATATTTTTGCTCCCCAATATTTCAACAGCAGGGGTTTCGGGACGTACTCGAGCTTCTGTTCTGGTGAATTTCCAAGGATCCTTGAAGCAGTCGATCACGAGTATGCTGTCAATGGGATCCATTATGGTTACGAAAAGAGTAAAAGATGATTTCACCAAGGCGTTTTATTTTCAACATATCTTTCCTCAGCTGCTGCGGTTATATATACACTCGGTCATTCTTTCAATAGTCTTCCACCACTCTTTATTGTATTTACAGCGCGCATGTGTCATAATGGAAATTAGGGTATCCACAGGTGTTTTGCTCATAGTATACAAATACTGGCTAGCGCATCCTCCAACTGTATTTTCATTTCAACGATACGCTCCTAGAGTTATATATACACAGGCATCAGGTGTGTGTAATCGGGGGAAAACGCGGCATAGGGTAGGGCGATTTTCCAATAATAATGAGACAAAATAATCGTTCTGTACTAGTTTGTACACAGGTGTTTCTATTACATCCGTAACCCTTTATATTATTGTTTTTTACCTTTTTCATACGTTTCATTTTACGGTTTGAATATTTTAATCGTTTGCAGTATTGTGCAGTCATGCGATCATTTTTCAACCTGTTTGTCGTAAAATGTTCAATAAAAGCATCCAGAGTATTACCACGAGCCATAAAATCGAGAAACATAATGCAGTATTCACCGCACACTTTAGACTTGAGTGATTGAAGGGGTTGTGTGTTCCACTCGTAGCTTTGACAGTTTCGCCGTAGACGGTTATGGTGTTGCTTGATGAGTGGGGGCAATCCATAATTATCGAAAAAGATTCCATGGCCATTTTTATCAACGTAAGCAGCCACCCAGTGTCGGCCCGGTAGATTATGATCGTCGGTGTTTAGCACTAATGCTGCGGGTCTAGACCAGCGACTCGGGATGCGATCGGCAGGGAATACTCCTCTCGTCTGAGCAGATATTCGTTGTAGAGCATCTAATATCTGTAGACTGTTCATACTGTTTGGACAGCTGCTGTTGACGGTTGGGCTGCGATTGGCGACGTCTCCGCTGATGATAATGATGGTTGCGTGGTGGTGGTGGTGGTTGCGCTGGTTGCTGGTTGTGTGCGTTACGTGGTGGTCGCGACGGTTGTATAGCAGGTGGTGCGACTACTTGTTGGTCTCAGCCTCGGTAAAGTACCGTTATTTCATCGTTAGCCGGTACAGTTCCACCGTACAGTGGTACTGCAAGCCTCTTGTGTAAATACGTAAGGCGTAACGACACACCAAACGCAGATTAGCGTAAACTTTTTTCAATGGTGTATCACCGTCGAGCCATTCCATGTAGAAAATACGTCAGTTTATAGTTGCTCGTACGTACTTTCTTCGGCAGACCACCAAAGTCGTATGGTGGTGCGACAAGCCAGTGACCATAATGTTCCTCTTGAACAGGCATCACAGCTATCTCTTTTGGTTATGAGGGTTTGATGTACATTGATACCAGGTGCGGCTGCGTAGATGCGTTTTAAATACTACAGTGGTGCGCGCGTGTGGTGCCCTCTCACGCACTAAAATCTGTAATGACCTGCGGTGTGGAATCTATTTCTATTACATTATCATATTTGGCGTATACCACACAATTTAATGTAGATGTCAACGCCACTGCAAACCGTACTTCGACCCTTACACTGCCGTGTTTTACGAGATTCCAATGACCAAAGCAACTTGCTGATAAGTCCAGTGTCAAATCAAAGACATACAGACAGTAACCTTTTGGATAGTCACTCCTGGCAATATCTAGAGCCTCATTCTGAAAGTGTATACCGCCAAAGAGTGTGTGATAACTGTCTACCCAATTTTCGTTGCCACTAAACGACGGTTGAAGAGGTTTGATAGGTATTTGTTGACCATCGACGTATAGAGACAGGAAATTTATCGAATGATTATTAAAGTTAAATGGGTTTAACGTTGTACTGCCGTTGAATGCACGGTTATTCACAAACCCACGAATTATTCGTTTAGGCAATTGGCCTAGAATAACGTTATCCAGAATATCGTCAATGATACCGCTATGCATCGTAAAAGCTTTAACCTCAACCCTGGTTATAGGATACTTTGCGGTTGTTTTTGCAAGCATTTTGGCATGAGCTATCAGCACGCCTGGTGCAATTTTTGCTCGACGGACGAGTAATGTTGCCTCGGTGATATGTAGTTTGTGTCACACCGGCAGTAGGAGTCTCCATAAGACAAAATTCGTCTTTTGAGCGTACAAGGCGTAGCCATACCTCTACACCGTTCAGCAGAAATTTATCCTGATTAAATACATCGCAGTGTAAATGTCCAATCATATCTAGAGTCCGGCCATTCTTTATATACTTTTCATGATTATTCGGACCGGTATTAGGGCTACTCGATGCACCCGGCAGAGTGTCAAACATGCCGGGTGTGTCATCGTACCAAAGTGCGGTCGTTAAGTGTGAATTCTTAGCAGCCGGTCCATAATTGAGTAACGTTTCAATATATGCTCTGTATGGGTATGCATTGTTTGGCGGTGACACGAGTTTCCGGTTAAAATATTCGTCTACCTGATTAAAAAGGCTATGTAGAAAGTCATTAACAGGCGCTACGTTGTATTGTGATTCACCTGTTGGTATAACTTTAATATTTACAATAATCATTGTATGAGCCAGATCCAGGTATTCTTCACCGTGGCCAGGTATTCCAGGGGTCCGTCATCCGTGGGGGTTGACACAGGCTTGTAGTGTATCCATTGTGATGCTTCTATAGCCGTCTGCGTTTGAGGTATGGTAAATAAGTCGAGCTCCGACTTCATACATTCGCACGAGTGTGAGTGTAAGAACGACATTGTTAGACACTTCCAAAAATATCGCTGGTCTTTGCTCGTTTGTGCCTACTCCTGCTGCTTCCTACACCTCTCTTTCTCTTTGTTGTTGTCCTCTTCTTTTTATTCTTTGGGCTACTACGATGTTTCTTTGTAGTAATACGTCTACGTCTCGTTGACTTTTTCTTCTTCTTTATTCCTAGCGACTTTTTCGAAATAGCAGTACGTCTTCTCGTCGTCGTCCGCGTAGGTGACTGTTCTGATAACGACTGCAACATGCGCGCTGCGCCTACAGCTTTATATCCTGAAGCATTCATTAGAAAATAAACTTTTTCATTGGCTTTTCGTTGTAAATTATCTCCAGATTCGGCTGCACGTCGTCGCAATGACTCCCTGAATGGTATTTTGTGGCCGCTCACATCCTCGATAACGTGTAAACCCGTGCGTATGGCTTCTTTTCCTATAGCCTTAGCACCTCTGGTCAACAGTGGTAAAACACTTTGAAATAGACCCCCGAGAAAACTACCGATACCGTGACCGCGATGATATGGGGAACCCGCAAACACGTTACCTATATAACCGTTTCTATCCCCTATTTGATTCTCATAATACGTCGTATAATGAGCACACATATTGTCTAATTGAGTCGTTTGAAATGAACCGTGAGCGTTAACGTTCCATACTCGAATGCAATAGGATTACCCAGATGATCTCTTATATCCACCTCGATCGTCCTGAAGAGAGTCCTGTTGAGTAAATCTATGTAATTTGACGATGCGAAACTTTTTACTTGCGTTGTACCATACGTTTAGTTTTTTGTATTTAAATTTACAATCCTGAGTAGTGCTGTCTGTGTATCACCTACCGTATACGGTACACAAATATCGGTGTAGACAAAAAGCTGATGGGGTAGAGCCCTATTTATATAGGCGGGTACTCGTCCTACGCGTGGCACGCCTCGCATAAGCTGCAGGTAAAGACCCCCTGGGGTTTCTCGGTCAAGCAGCAGTTCTTCGTGTTTCTCGAAGCCCAGTATGCGCGCTATTTTACTACTCATTCGTAATACCCCAGGGTAGCCTAGAGGCTCAGGGCATGACTCTTTTACCTCAGCCTCAAGGGCAACGTAGCCTTTGGCCCTTTCAACATTTACAATTTTTATGCCTGCTTCTCGCAGCCCCGGTAAATCATTGATATTTTCCACAATTTCCTCATGATTTTTGTACAAACCTCGAGGTATTCGGTTTGTAGTAACTTCTTTATTCTCACAAACCACCCAACCGTTTATCGTCTCGTCTTCTTGTAAATCCGTCATTGTACAGGGTATATTAATTTCCGATAAGCCCACAACCCAGTGGCCTTTTAACGATATTTCGCGTGGCAATTGAGTTGTAAAATGTGTTGTCGTATTTTCGGGAAAATACTTCATACTGTTGTTGCTCGGCAGTACAAGAAAAAAATTGTCATCGTCATGTATTTTGCACAAATTTCCATTTATTCGAGACCGTAAACGCTTGACGCTGGTATCTCACGAAAATTTGTTTTTTCGCACCGCGTCTTTTTGTTCGTAAAACTTGATCAATCTTGAATTCTTTATTCTTCTCCTTACGTTTCTCATGAACACTCGTCAATTCTTCGGAGTAAAAGAAACCATCGATAGTCTCATCTTCGAGATCGCACAACACGTACACATACAAACCCCGGCGTGGTAAAACTTTTTTGATACGGAAAATTTCTTCACTCCAATTTTTCTCGTAACCTTTTTCGAAGGTACCTTTAGTTCTACTGATTCGAACGTAATCCCCGGGTTTGTATTTATACGTTGTGAAACGTCTCTTTTCACGTCGCTTCACGGCACTAATTGTCATATTACGCATTGCTGTATCGGCATTATACAGTGTCACGGCTGTATTTTTATGGTCGAGTGTATAGCATGATTGTACGCATTAACCATTTGTTGTAGTATATCGATGTAACGATGAATATTACGATGTGTGAAGTAACGCCACATCCGCTCCTTGAGAGTGCGATTAAAACGTTCGACAATCGAGGATTTTACATCAGGATTACGAGCAATGCGAAATTGTATGTTTTCATCCTTGAGAAATTTTTGGAGTTTACTGCCGAGGAATTCTTTACCGCGGGCGGTTTGTAGTGAAACAGGTGTACGCCCCTCGTTACGCTCGAGAATACGTTTAAATGCCTTTGTTACCTCGCGCACCGTTTTGTCCTGCAAGGGCTCGACCCAGGCGTATTTTCTGAGGACGTCGATCACCATAAGCAGGTAGGAGACGTTGTCGTTATAGCTCCTTAAAGAACGTACATCTACGAGATCAGCCTCCCAGACGTCGTCAATATTTGTAACATTATAATACAGTCGTGGAAAGACATGCCGCACAGGTCTATGAATGGTAATCGTATAACTATCCTGCTGAGTCAGCCAGTCGTACACGGTGTCTGCTTTATTTTTGCCACTGATCAAACGTCGCGCACCAGCGTATCCAGCTGGATGCGAGGGTCATAGACCACTTTTTCGAAAGTCATCTTTCACCTCTCGTTGTACAACTTGTTCTAAATATTTATCCACTTTTGAAACGCTTGTAATGAAATATTCCTTATTTCTTGTGTTTGTTGTTTATTTAGTATGGGGCTCGAAGGGAAAAGACTCAATATGGACAGGATAGAAACTTGAACGGGCGTTATGTTTAATGATTGAACGATTTTTTAAACAATATGACATCAATATCAAACATCATTCACGAATATAACAAAATTATTACTTATCAATTTAATTTCAAAAACAAAGAATATTCAGTTAATATTATAAATCAACGATTTCTTACACAATATGACATCAATATCACACATCATTCACGAATTTAACAACACTATTATTTATCAATTTAATTTAAAAACAAAGAATATTTAGTTAATATTATAAATCAACGATTTTTTAGTATAACACCAATAGAATCGATCCTATTTCATAAATATCTCAGATTCTCAATACAGAAACATATCTTATTAGCCTCGGGAGGCTATGTAAGTGAGCTCCGTAATGTGGATTGCGCTGGAGCGGAGTTCGGAAATCTTCCACGAACACTCTGTTATTGCTGTATGGCAACTGATCCCTTCATTTGGACTTTTTCAGTAATCTAGTCCTTTCGATTGTGATGGTTGAATTCCCATATCGTGAATGTGTTACGTTGAATGTGAGATAATCCAGTATCCTTTCAATCCTTGTACAAGATATATTTGATGTCGCAAGTAATGGAGATTTATATTTATCGATTTATATAGATTGATGTATTCGTATGTATTCGTCGCTGCCGTCGTAGTCGTCGTTAGAATTATCGCCGATCGCACTCACATCCATAGACTGCGTATCGTTATGCTGCAACATCTGATAATCTTTTCTTGGTCGTTTAGTACCTCTAGATATACCTAAATCTCACAATGCACTGTTTCCTATGAATTCACGCGGAACGCTCTTTGCTCGTAGACTAACGATGAACTCACGTCTACTTGTTGCTTTAAAGTTTTTTCTAGCTCGTACAGCATAGTTTATAAGGTCGACAATATTAGAATTTGGAACGAGAATACTGTCTATTGTCACACAACCTTTTTTGTTCCATCTTATGCTTTTTGATTCATCACTCGCGGGTTTGCGTAGAAACTTTGATAGCGCAGTAGCTCGACGTTTATACATATTTGGAACGCTATTAACGATGTCATCATTGTTCGTGGATTCTGTATTATTCAGCTCAGATGATGTTTCAGGCAGTGATGGAGTCGGTAGTGAAAATGATTTATTTTTCGAACCAACGAGACATAGATAACGATGCAACACTTGTAAATACTCTTTCCATTTACTAGCGTTGTCTTCACCATACTTGTTTGATTTTACAATTTTGTATAACTCAGTGTTCAGTCTTGAAACAGGATCACCCTGTGTCTGCACTGTTTTCTCGTTAGCTGTTGGTGTATGATCATTGCCAGAAACGCTCATAGGAATTTCGTCGTAACGACCGTCGGCATCGCTATTTCCATCGTTTACCTGGGACATTGCCACTAAAAACATTTTTTTTTCGCATGTTCTATTACGTGAATGTAAGTGATTAATAATTTTATCCGTAACACAGAACTTTTATCTCAAGCGCCACTACCGTCAAACAATTTACTAAATAAAGTTGTGATGATGGGACCCAGTAAAAGTGGTAAAAAAACGCTACTCCCTTTTTGAATTATTAAGCGTTTCTTCGCTCGCCAATTATATTGCCGTTTCTTATGGCCGCCTCTACTACAACCACCACCACCACCACCACCACCACCACCACCACCACCACTCTGTTTTGTCACACACCGTGAGACAAGCTGTCGAAGTATATTTTAATATTTTTTTTAAACGTTTTTTAACACTTGATTTGATACAAATGACTCCTTGTAAAATGTTTAACGCACATTCACAGATACAATTGATTAAAGGTTTATCGGCATTACGCAATATTGCTTTTCGCTGTTTTTTATTCGAATGACAAATAGCGTTAAGCAAGGCTATACAACGTTCATCGAATGGAATGTAATGCGTATTATTTTTCTTCTTTTTCTTCTTGCTGCTGCTGCTGCTATCCATCATTAGCACAGTTTCACAATAGGTGGGTCCATTGAAAAACAACTCCTTGTATGATGATGATGATGCGTACACGAGTCATCCCCATTTCTGACTGATGCGGTATCTACTTGTGCTTCCAATTAAATACGTTGACGAGAGTTTTTCGGCATGTAGACCAACATTCGTGGATCATCGGGAAATATCATTGTGCGACAACGACAATAATCAGGTGTCGATTGTTTAAGATCCAAGAGTGCGGCTGTGTGGTAGCATCGTGATATGACTCATTGTCAGTTAAAAAGCATGGGTTTTCGGGATATACTTGCCTCGCTAGATGTCTAATTTGTGCTCGATCACGTGGGTTTTTTAATATAATGATATAATTGGCGTTTAAAGATATATCACGTTGTCCATGACCCTTGTTGTGTCGCGGAATATTCCTTAGCTGTAAGGAATATTAACTAAACACAGAATTCTAAAATCTAGAATTCATTCAAGACCGGACGCGAGGTAGACGCCGACTCAGCATGAGGCGACTCGCTAAGCAATTCACGAGTGGCTAAAGAAAGATGCCAACTAAGAGATTTTAGCAAACGCAGTTGCTAACTGCTCTACTAAAATCAGTATTAATTTAGACTCGACAGGGAACGGTTGGTTTCCTGTAAAATACTCAGACAACAATTTTTGTGCATTCTTACTTTGATATTTAAATAGGCAACGGAAAGTTACCGTTGCTTATAATAAATACTTCCTTTTGTATAAATACGCGTCTTCATCTTTTTCTGGAGATCCATCTCCTAATCGGCAAACGGTCCCGAAAATAATAACTCTTAATATTATAGCAATTACCGTAATAATCCGATTACGCGGTACCGGCATAACACCCTGATGGAAAATATTTTGTGTGATAAAAATTACACTAATATTTGTATGATTGCTACCTTTTGTGAAAAGGTCAACAATTGTATTATTAGAGGATTCACGCATCAAATCATCGATGTCAACCAATTTTTTCAAGTTATTATCACCCGAATAATCTTCTTGTTGCGGTAGGCCCTCGTTAAATTCAATTTTTGGTATTTTACATTTTTTATTACTGATGCTCTTAGTAATTAACGACGACGACGACGACGACGACGACGACGACGACGACGACGACGACGACGATGACGACGGCTGTTGTTGACATATGGTATTCAGAGAAGCGGTATCAGGATCGAGAATATCACCATAATAAAATATAATTCGATCAAATTCAACGTTACACATTGAATTGAGAAACTTTAGAAATTTTCGCACAAAAACTGTTTTCCCACATCCTGTTGGGTGACAAACCAGCGACGTCCACGGATGTTTCCAGCGCACATCCATTATTTTTCACTTATGAAGCGGAACAAATCTACTTTGCTATTGATAATGATAACGAAGAAAATCGTAGAGCAACAAGATGCAAAACCGTATACATCAAGTACACAATAAGCTTATTACCCTCCTGGGCGGCGGTGGCGGCGGTGGCGATGCGACTCCACACGTAGTTATTCGCTTATGAGACGTGTGCGCGAACGCGGTTCAGCTTATACAGGCACGCACTCGCCAGCTCATAAGCTTATGAGCGAGTGTGTGCCACCGCGACACATGCGCACAATTAAGCTTACACACTGTATGTGTTGTTAGCTAATTACCGCTATGAAGGTGATTAAGATAGTGAATGTAAAACAACATCAACAACAACAACAACAATACCGTAAATACACATGAATTTTGTTTTTATTAAAAAATCTATAATCGTATACACATATTAATACCAACAGCATTTCCTTAATTACGTATGAATTTTAGTTTTTATTAAAAATCGACAAACGTATACACATATTTATACCACCAGCATTTGCTTAACATAACATTTTTTAAATATAATACATTTAGATACATACGTATAAATACTTTTTATTACACTTGTTACATTTATACACGTGTTTATGCAATTTCGTTTCTTTTCGGGCAACACACACACAACACACACGCACGCACGCACTCACGCACCCTTAATATTTACATTCATATTTACAATTTATATATGTGATTATATATTATAATATAAAAGTATTACATTACACTTATACATATATTTATGTAATTTTATTTATTGTCGTGGATAAAAACACATTTTTCAAGAAAAATATACATATATTACAAAAGATGTATAATTTACACACGCGCACACACACACACACACGCGCACACCCCCCCACACCCTTAAAATTTACATTGATATTTACAATTTATACATGTGATTATATACTATAAAAATATGTACCAGGTGTATGCATAAGTTTTTTCCGGTTTAACTAAGAGATGGCGCCAGCGAAAAGTACGCAGCGTATTAATTTGATACATACGTCATTTTGTTCGTCTGACATTAACCTACAAACACACACAAGTTGAGTCCGCCAAAAACTTGCGTCTTTGTTTTATCGTTCAGTGATCATGTCGAGTTTTGTGCCTGAAAAAGAACATTTGCGGCATGCATTGCTTTTCTTATTTAAACAAAAGAAAAAGGCTGCTGAAAGTCAACGTTTGCTGGTAGAAACATATGGTGAACACGCTCCATCGATTAGAACATGTGAAACATGGTTTCGACAATTTAAAAGTGGTGATTTCAATGTGAAAGACAGTGAGCGCTCTGGTAGACCACAAATATGCGAAGACGAGCAATTGCAGGAGTTATTGGATGATGACCCAACTCAAACTCAACGGCAATTAGCAGAAGCATTACATGTGTCACAAGAAACAATCAGCAGACGTTTACGAGTAATGGGGAAGATCAATAAACTCGGTAAATGGGTCCCACACGATTTGAATGAACGTCAAATAGAAAATCGCAAAGTCACTTGTGTATTGCTGCTTCAACGCAACGAAAGGAAATCATTTTTGCATCGAATTGTGACGGGTGACGAAAAATGGATTTATTTTGAAAACCCGAAGCGGAAAAAATCGTGGCTTTCACCTGGCGAAGCCGGTCCTTCAACACCAAGGCCAAATCGCTTCGGCAAGAAGACCATGCTCTGTGTCTGGTGGGACCAGAGCGGTATTGTGTATTATGAACTCTTGAAGCCCGGCAAAACCGTTAATACACAACGCTATCGCCAAGAAATTATTAATATAAACCACGCATTAATCGGAAGACGACCGGAATGGGCCAGAAGACGTGGCAAAGTGATTTTGTTACACGACAATGCGCCGTCTCACACAGCAAAAGCAGTGAAAGACACCTTGAAATCGCTTGGATGGGACATCCTTCCGCACCCGCTGTATTCGCCAGACCTGGCGCCATCTGACTATCACCTGTTCGCATCAATGGGGCACGCGCTCCCAGAGCAGCACTTCAGCAATTTCGAGGAAGTTGGAAAATGGCTCGACGAATGGTTTGCCGCAAAAGACAAGCAGTTTTTCTGGCATGGTATTCATAAGTTACCTGAAAGATGGGCGAAAAAATTAACTTCCCTTGAAAATTACGTGTTTTTTTTTACCAAAAAACCGGAAAAAACTTATGCATACACCTGGTACAATAGAAAAAGTGTTTAAATTTTAAAAATATTTACATTGATATTTACAATTTTTATATGTGTTTATATACTATAGAAAAAATACATACAATAGAAAAAGTTTTCAAATTGTTTTTGTTAAAGAATACTTTTACTCAGCTTTGATGCTCTACGCCTCCTTTAATTTTTATAACCAAAAGGTAAAGATAATTTACGACTAAGATGACGACGTTTACGACATACGACCTGACAAGTTTCATATATGGTTCGGGTGATTACATTGTGAAAGGATGTTCTATTTATTGCTGAAAATTGTAATTGTAGTGAAGCTTTATTAACAATTGGTAATTCTGATTTTATAAGATCACTAATTGATGTGAAATTAATTACTTTGGAATTTGTATAATTTAAACTCAAACCTTTCACTTTGTATACCGTGTCTACGATTGTTTCAGGGTCCTCGGTAGTGGTGACCGTATAACCATAGAATTTCGGACCCCCGGAGACGAACGAATTTATATAAGCATTAAAACCCAACGGGAGCAATTCGTTGGTCATGTCTCCAAGCAGGTCACGTACCGAGGGCTGCCAATCATTACCCTTACTCACGTAAATAACCGAACCGGTGTCGTAATATAAAACACGTCTATCTAAACGCTCGAGGTAACTGTATAGTTTTAAACATGCTAAAGCCGTCGTAAACGCCGCGATTACTACGCTAGTTAATGGACTAGGAACGACAGCCTCATCACGGGATACCCAATTGAGATATAGCAAGATATAGAAGAGATGCGGGAAGTAGTCCTTGACCATTTCAACGTTAAATCGGAAAGCCTTGGGCAATGCGCTAAGAAGCATATGAAAATAATGAATACTATCGATAAAACTAGTACGGCCCACCCTCATCGATACAATTGAATTACCTGTTAGAACTATACTTGGGGTGGGCATATCCGTGCAACGTTCTACGATATTCCGTAATATAAATTGAGCATCGAATGCCTTGGCATTGTGTGCAATGCATACTATATTACAAAATTTCGTAGAAGGTCGCACAGCCATATTTATAAACACCGTAACAGGATTTTTGTTGAAAATAAACAAATAGCTAACGGTTGCTGTTCTCCCGCAGATAAACAAATTTCGCACAACTGTTGTGCGATACAATGAGTGACAATATGCTCGTGGGCATCGCCCGTTGTACCTGTATAAACCTTATCTTGACGCGTTTTAAAATCATAAAATATAAAAAAGCGTTTCAGGGTGTTTTGCAACGGTGGTGGGTTCAGGTTTTTCTTCGCGCTGTTTGAGTATTTGCATATAGCATCGCTCGTTGAACCCGTGCAAACGACGGCACAACCGGCAAAAACTAACACCGCATTTGTGTACATTGCGATCTCTGCGAATGAGTTTTTCACAAGTTTTACAAATACGGTATAACTCGCAAATAGACTTTCGTGCATCCGTCGTGACTTTGGTACGTCTGTCGAGAGGTTTTAGATGGTTGGCGAAGCACACAACAGCAAAGAACGAGCGACTACAATCGTCGCACGAGCGCTCATTGTTTACCGGTCCTGTATACGTAACTGCTTGCGCAGTCACCGCTACAGGGCCAGGTACGAGCTCTTTATCGACTGTCGGGATAACCTCCGTAACGCAGGGCGGTACGCGAAAGTACCGGGGACACTTGCTTGTGCACTGATGCTCCGAGACACGACGGTAAGATTTATTGCAGGGTATACAATAATTCTTACCACTCGCTGCATCCATTAGATTGGTAATAGGTGAGTAGTGCTTTAAAATAGCACTATACGCTATATTAACAAATTCAGACGGTGCCCTTGTTTGAAAAGACGAATATCCATTGAAAATCGGCGGCTCGCCGCTACCGAGGGCCTCCCCATCGTAAACTACTCTTACAATTGCAACCCTCGAAGGTCTTCTGCAGGGATTTGCACTCGAGGCTTTTCGACAAGAGCACGTGCTTTCTTGCGCTGGTGTGGCGATGCCTTATGCCTTATAAGGTTCCAGGCTTTTGTCGACGCTGCACTACGGTCACGTTTGTATTTAATGTTCGCGGAGGCTACAACGATCGACCGTGGGAAACACAAATTGTCGTCGTTTCGAATAATATAAACCGATTTGCTCTTCGCCATAGATACACGTATCCCTCGACCACTCGGTACTGTTACGTATGTGATCGTGAATTGAGCGTGTCAGATGCTGCGAGCACTCTTGAGCTTTGATTCACGGCACACATCAAACCCCATGGATAGTCGTCGGTGAACTGTGATATAGGCCTGAGCGATAACCCCGCTGCACCGTCAGCCACCTCATCCGTGACGGATCCTACACCTATGAAATCCGTATCATCACGATCCTTAACAAAATGATGATAAATATCGTTCACTGCATTTCGGATCCATGTGATAGGATTTGAAGACGTAGGAGGTGTAAGTAAGGTGTGATTGACTTCCCGCGCTAAAACCCGAAAACGCTTGAAATATCGTTTTCATTCCGCGTTTTCGATTGTAAAAGGATTTCCCGGTGGTAACGTGATGTCTTAACACGTTAGTGTTTTCAATGCTGTAACCGTTGCGACTATATTTATTACCACCTGCTACCGTGTTCGACATACTACTACTACTACTACTACTACTACTACTACTACTACTACTACTACTACTACTACTACTACTACTACTACTACTACTACTACTACTACTACTACTACTACTACTACTACTACTACTACTACTACTTTTTTTTTTTTTTTTTTTTTTTTTTTTTTTATGGAAGGAGGGGAAATCTTATCATAAGACACCCTGGTGGTCTGGGTAGTGTCGGATTCTTACCGACTAAAACCCCTCCTCCCTCACCTCACCCCCTATCGGTACCGCGTTAGCATAACTTCCATAGGGTGTGATTTCCGCTCGATTTGAGCTGCCTCCTACTACTAACACCACGTCTATCGTCCGTTCTTTCCCGCCTATGTTAGAGGTTTTGCTCTGCCTCGATTTCAATGTTTGCCGCAGGCTGCGCTTTCCACGCTCTTTCGGCCTCTTCTTTTCTCATCATTATTTCCGTGATGAATGCTTTGACGACCTCCCAATCATTTTCATTTCGCAGCATAACTTGTGTCAGATTACCTGCCTCGAGCATTGTGCCGCCGAGTTTCACCTGTGTGTCAGACCTCTCGATTTCCGTAGCTGGACACCGGAAAAGGATGTGCTCTGCGTCATCTGGACTTTGGCCACATAAAAAGCATTCTGCGCTGGTCCTCTTCCCGAACCTCTCTAGGTAGGAATTGAAGCATCCGTGGCCCGTAAGCGCTTGGGTAATATGGTATCCCAATTGCCCGTGAGCACGACCTTGCCAAGGCGCTACATGGGGGATGAGCCTATGGGTCCATCGCCCCGACGTTTCTGCCTGCCATTGGGCCTGCCATCTCTCCATGAGTCGTTTGCGCGCTCTTTCCTTGACACCGTCTTTGGCCTGGTCCTTTTCATCTTTGCTGTCGTACTGCCTTAGTTCGTCATAGATCTCTTTTTTTTCGCGAATCAACAGCTCTATTGGCGGTGTACTCGCTAGAACGAGGGCGGCCGCCTCAGATACGGTTCTGTACCCAGAAATCACTCGTATAGCACTTCGCCGCTGTACAGCTGCAAGTATCCGCTTTGCTCCGACCTTCTCTGCCGCTGGTGCCCATATTTCCGCACCGTAGAGGATCTGTGCATGTATCACGCTGTTCAGCAGTCTTCTTTTCGCCTCTCGAGGTCCTCCGACGTTTGGCATGAGCCTTGCGAGCCTTGCCGCCGTTTCTGCTGCCTTCTCGGTTATTTTGACGACGTGCTCTACATATCGTAACCCGCTGTCAATCTGTACCCCGAGGTATCTCACCGCCTTTGCCCATGGTACGTCCTGCCCTTTCAGAGTGATGCACGGTGGTATGAACACCCTCTTATCCGTTACCAGTACTGCTTCCGTCTTATGTACTGCTAGTTGCAGTCCATTTTCCTTCATCCAGTTGCTGGTTTGTCGGAGGCACTCATTTGTGACCACCTCGAGTGTGCTTGGAGTTCTCGCTGTCACTACGACTGCCACGTCGTCCGCGAAGCCGACGATGGTAGCGTCTTTCGGTAGTGTCAGGTTCAGCAGGTCGTCATACATGACGTTCCATAGAAAAGGTCCGAGGACCGATCCCTGCGGAACCCCTGCAGTCACCTCGTACTCAACCTGACCTTCTTCTGTGTTGTATACCAGGGTTCTGTTTATTTATTTATTTACTCAAGTAACTGCTTATCATTTTCCTTAGGTACACCGGTACCCGCCTCTTTTCCAAGGCGTTAAGGATGACATCCCACCGCGCCGAGTTGAAGGCGTTTCTGATGTCGAACGTCACCAGGGCGCAAAAGCCTTTTGTCTTCCAGGATCCTTGCTTGACCTTCTTGGCCGTGTCAATCACACTTGCAATAGCGTCGACCGTTGATTTCCCTTTCCGAAAACCGTATTGCCGCTGGGATAGACCCCCGTTTTCGTCGATATGTTTTTCTAGCCTTTGGAGCACCATTCTCTCCAGCATCTTACCAGAGTTGTCGAGAAGACAGATCGGGCGATACGAAGATGGATCCTCCAGAGGCTTGTCCCCTTTGCGTAAGAGGACCAGCTTCTGTCTTTTCCATCGTTCATAGAATACCTCTTTGTAGAGGCATGCGTTGAAAGCCGTTAGCAAGAGTTCCGGCCATATCTCTATCACCGCTGTCAGTATCTCGTTTGGGATGTTGTCCGGACCTGGCGCCTTTCCGGGCTGGAGCCGTTTTTTTCATCCTGTAGCTCTCCCATAGTAAAACCATCGATGGCTTCCTGGGTCGTCTGTATTGGTTGGATATCCCTAATTTGCTGAGCAGGAAAAAGCGTGCCGACTATCTCCCTCATCCTCTCTGGGCGCGATAGTCCTGGTATGGGCTGCCTGATTCCTAGTTTCTTGGTGACTATGCGGTATGGTAGTCCCCACGGGTCAGCTTCGATTTCGCGTAGGAGCCATTCCCAACTTCTCCTTTTACTGCTTTTAATGGCAACGCGTAGTTTTTTCCTTGCTGTTTTGAAGGCTGTTTGTAGAGACTCGTATATTTGAGCGTCCCCTCTTCTTCTTTTCCTTTGAGCTGCCCTTCGCGCTGCTTTGCATTTATCGCGTAGATCTTTAATTTCGGGAGTCCACCAATACACCATCTTCCTCCTGCCGGGAGCCTTTCTCCTCTTCGGCATCGCCGCTTCGCATGCTGCGGTGATGATGTCGATGACGTACCTTACTATCAAGTCAGGGTTTCGAGTTTCCTCTAGAGCTTGGAACCGCCCCTGTTGTTTTGCGGTTTCGAGTGCTTCCGCTAACCGGAATCTATCCAGCTTCCGCAGTATCCATCCGGCTTCCTCGGTGCTCTCGCTTTCTTGTGGGTCCCGGTGTACCCCTGCCTCCCTTTCTATGCTGAAAAGCAAGTATTGATGGTCGCTGAGCGTGGCATCTTCTAGCACCTTCCATCCTAGTGTTCGTGCAGCTATTCCCGCTGATGCAAGCGTTATGTCAACTACCGAGCCTGTATGCCCCCTGCGGAACGTAAACTCACTTCCCTCGTTTAAGACAACGAGGTCGAGCCTAGCTATCAGCTCCGAAACTGCTTCTCCTCTCCTATCGAGTCTCCTGGAACCCCATTCTGGTGACTTGCTGTTAAAATCGCCAGCTACGAGCACTTCTCCGGTGACAGTTCGAAGGCTATCTTCGAGGTTGTCGAGCTGAGTCACAAAGTTGTCATAGTCCAGGTTTGGCGAGAAATAACAGCTATAAACTCGCATATCATCTATTTCGGCCCACACGAAGTCCGCTGTCGGCTCGCCGATCGCTCCAACCTTCGTGTTTCTGTTTGTGACAGCTATGGCTGCTCTTCCTGTCGTATCTTGGAACCATAGTCCGGTATCAGGCTTCCGGTACTGTTCGCTGATAATTAGAATATCTGCCTTTTTCTCTGCGGCTGCTTGCATAAGAAGATCCTGAGCTTCCCGTCCTCTACCCAGGTTTACCTGAAGGAATCTAGCCATTTCCGTCCCTTCTCATCGCCTTCTGAAAGGAAGGGCACTTTGCGCTCCCAAGGATATGCTTT